>CBVK0100020374.1:0-39187 GCA_900067695.1 Picea abies | reverse complement strand
GTTGTTGCTGATAAACCCCAAGGATTGTAGTCCGTAATAAAAAGAAAATTGTACATACATGTTTTGTTCTTTGTATTCATTGTGGTGATGACTTGTTGATGATATATTGCTGATATATGTTGTTGATATGTGCTCACATCTAACTAGTTATAAATGACAACAATGGTTAATGAATAAATGTTGAATGCTAATTGATGAGTTTTTGTGCAAGAGAGAAGTTTTGGGAAAAAGAGCCCCACACTCATTCACCCCCCCTCTAAGTGTGGTAGGTGTGTCCAACAAAATCAATATGCCTTCCCTCATTGCATAAGTCAACCTTTGATTTGATTAGAATGTGAAGCTGGAGGGTAAGCCCGAGGAAGCTAACCATGTCTTTGGTCAAGATTTCCATAATGGTAAGCACCTTGAGGAGGAAGAATATTCCACTAACCATTAATGCCTCACCTCCCTAAAGATGATCTAAACAAGTTTGATGGGTTGTATCCAACTGGTTGGGTGGACCAAGTGGAACACTTATTTTCCCTTCATGACATAGTAGATGAACTATTGAAACTACAAATAGGTGTCTTGTACCTAGATAGGGAATGTTGGTAGTAGTGGAAATGGCATAAGAATGCATCCCCAAGGGTCATTGCATGGAGTTAGTTTGTGAAATCCTTGTTTCATCGCTTTATTAAAGATGCATTTTTTTTTGGCCAACTTTCCAAATTGCACCAAATGAATACAATGGAAGACTATATTGGTGCTTTTGAATGTTTAGCTATTATTAAAAAATACAATTTAATTCATTAAATTTTTAATCAATGATTTATCAATGGTCTTAAGGAAGAAATCAGAGACTAAGTAGAGATGAACCACCCTACTACTTGGTTGGAGGCCAATCACCTTTCTCATTGTGCCTAGGTCATATCCTATTTTATTCCAAATTCTCTAACCTTTCTCCACATCCCTACCAAAATATGATGGTTCCCCAATATCCTTCCCCACCTCTCAAGCTCCACAAGTTGGAATGGGCTAAAATGGAGGAAAATTAACTCAAGGGTCTCTTGTATTACTCAGAAACTGGTTATGTTTTTATTTTACCTCAGTGGTTTTTATCCTACTCTAGGATCATCCTTACAAGGAAATATAATCATTATTAAAACACTTTAATACCCTCCTAATAATACAAATATGGTTACTTCTTTCTTCACCATGTTCCTTGAATAAGGACCTCTTCTTACTTTTGCAACAATTATCTCACAATGTTTATTTTCATACCCATTCCTTTTGTAAAACTTTGACAAGTGATTCAATTCATGATGAATATGATCAACATAGAATAATTTAGTGTCCCTAGTTACCAAAGTATTTATAATACCAAGTTTTTGAGCTAGGAAATGATGTGAGTTTGCATGAATATACCTATTAGTATGGGTCTTTTTTTGTATGCTTGTCACATAAGGGCACCATCATATTTATTGGTAAACATCTAAAAAGGGTATGGTTCTCTCTTCCTCTATTAACTTAGTGAACTTGATGTTCTCAAGGATATCCTCTACAAATGCAATGAAAAATATTCTTCAAAGCATAAATGTAAGGAGCGTAAATTATATATGTTCATTTATGAGGGCATTTTTTATTAGGAATTTGATGGTGGGAATTAGGATGAAGCCACTCCAACCATTGAGGAAGTTCTTCTTCCTCACCAACTAGGTGAGAACTCCAAATTTCCCCCAAATTTCCCTTCATGGTTTGTCCAATATTTCTTCTCCTTAGATGTTAAAGTTGGTAACATTTGAAGGACAGAGGTCATTGTCTTAATATATAGAAGAAAAATCCATAATTTCATTGCTTATTTTCCCAAGAAACACACTTCCATATCCATGGTGTTAAATATTTTCATATTATGATTTCTAATGGGGCATCTCTAAAATGTGGTGGCTGGTGTGAAAATGTGCAACTTCAAATGGGTGAGTATTCCCTAAAAATTCATGTGTCTTCCATTAAAATGTGTGGGTGTGATATCGTTTTGGATGTATAATGGATAATAACATCAGGCCCTATTACCATGGATTTCCTAGAATTATACATGAGTTGTTAGAAGGATGGAAATTCCTACATGCTCAAATGTCTCAAAGTAGGTTCTTTAGAAATCATCATCTCCCATCATATGGAAAAGATTCTAACAAAGGTCATTTTGGAATTATTTTGAAATTCCATGATATTCAAGCCTTTGCTGATGTATCTCATATGTTTCATCCATATTTGTATTTAGTATTTGTTGGCAGTAGGCCAAAGTGGGAAAGAAAGCATGCACAAAGAAGAATGACAGCTGGAAGAGCAATCATGGGAAAGAAAGTGTGCAAGAGGAAAGCGATAACTAGTAAGAAGCATAGCACGTGCGCATGCAATAAGGAGGGGACAACTGGAAGGAAGCAAAGAATGCATGCAGAGAAGGAAGACCTAACGACACTAGGGTTAGGGTTTTTTTAAGGTTCTTTGTAAATGGCTGAAGAGCCCGATAGATATAAATATAGATATGTAGGTATCATAGGAAGGGTCTATTCGCTACTTTTGTAGAGGTTGATATGATATGTAATGTTTTTGATTAGATAAACTACTTTTGTAAAGAGGTTGAACTAGAGCGGAGGAGAGAAGGTAGATCTTGAGGATTAGATCACAGGTTGAGGAGCCTTGTGTGATCTAGTTCACCTCATATAGATATTTCCCATATGAGGAGAGTTGTAAGCACATGACACGAGAATTGCAGAACTACCATAATAAGAAAGCCAAGAGCCAAATCTTTGTGGACGTAGCCTAGGAGGGAGTGAACCATGGTAATACCTGTGTAATGTGATGAATGCATGCATATATTTGTCATACTTTTAGTAGTTAAACGTTGTGTGTAATGAATGAATGAGTTATTACATTGCTTGGTTAATTGTTGTTGGGATATCAAGAAAAGATGCCATGGAGGCTAAAGTATAAAAGAGAATAACAATAGTTTGTAACACAAGTTATAATAAATGGTTTAGAATACAGATTCCACATCTCTCACTCAATCCTAGGCTGTAAACACATGAGTCTTACAACCACCCATTTAAAGCTATCGCGGGTGAGACTGCGTAGTGCATTTTTTGTACTGTGTTGCCTTCTGGTTTACCAGAAGGGCCGATAGTTTTAGGCTTTGTTGGTACCCTGAAATATATGAACTTTGGGTCAACAACGTAGGTAGTAGGAAAAAGCCATTCATTAAACCAACAAATGGTTATGTTTTCATATTAAGAGGAATAAGAGAGGACTGAGTAGATGAGATAGAATGCATGAGAAAATAATGAGTGAAACCAGAAGACCGGTGAGCCATTAGAAGGGAATGTTGAGACAGTGGAACCCCACGAAAGCAGAAATTGAAGGCTGGTTTAGAACTAAAGAGCTAGAGTTTGCCCAGAAAGACAATATAAACCCTAGCATCACACCTCACAAATATCTGGATAAATACGTGTTTACGGATTTACACAAAGTCTTTTTCTATGATTTTCCCCACCTAATGTAGGAGTGGATAGTAAGGTTGAAAGATAACCACATGAAAAATTGGATCCGACAGCTAGATTGGACCCCAGTACAGGTTGATCAATTACAACAGGTGAACAAAAAATTCACCCGTGCAGTTGAATTTTGGATTGACAGTATTGTGGCAGGCTTCATCACAGAGTTTGCAGTTGACACAACGAATTCATACAACGTAGCAAAGAAGGAATTTCTACGTGGACCCCGCAGAATGTACATTCGATCACTGTACACTTCTATTAAAATATTGTTATATAATAAAGGGGTAATGACAATGGAATCAGACAACTAGAATTCCTTGCATGCATGGGGAAAGGAGGGAAGCACTGATAGAAAGAGGAGAAATGGAAGAAGGTGAGGATAAAGGAAATAAGGAGGAATAAATATTGGACCCGATCTTGATAGATGAAGACCAGCTTATGTGGATCTTGGTGTCATCAGGAATGATGCGTAGCGGAGCACCCTGCCAATATAAGGTGAATACCAAGAAGAGAGCCATAGCCATGAGGGAGGGCTTGGAAAGCGATGAGGAAGAGGTAGAGGATCTCTGGGCTGTGGAGTAGATTGAGGAAATCTTGCGCGCAACCTATGAGAGGAAAACAAGAGCCCCAATAATGGGAAGAGAAGGTAGACATCCTTTCCATATTAATGTCAGTGTGGAACCCATAAACCCATGTGCGATCAATACACCAAAGAGAACACCACCATTTAGACAAACGAAGTTTGGAGGAAGCCCGATAGCAAGAAGTACATCTACCATAGGAGAAACAACTGGAGGATCCATTTCAGGAAGTACTAGTCAAGTATCTACACTGCGCGACAGAGGTAGCATTTTAGTATTTAGAATGGCAGGACACGATCCCACTATCAGATTACCAGAATTTTGAGGAGAAGCAGTAGAAGACCCTGAGAAGCATTTTTTCATTTGTGCAAAGATCTGGGAGGCAAAACAGGTCACTAATGAAGATACCAAACTCGTGCATCTAGCGATCACGCTAATAGACCGTGCACTAGACTGGTACACGAGTCTAGACACAAACAATGCTCCTGGGATGATAAGGACACTAGTAGACATTAAGAAGCTATTGATTAATGAGTTCCAGAATCTGATCTCAGAGGATCAGTACATGAACGATATGATCAAGATAAGACAAAAACCAGGAGAGTCTGTATGGAAGATTGACCAGAGATTCAAGCGACTGAAGGGGAAGTTAAAATACCTTATGACTGAGATGCAATACCGGTGCCTGTTTTTCAACTCACTACTCCCACACCTAAAATATCCCTTACGATAACAGAAGTTTCAGACATAGGATGAGGCTCTATAGGTAGCCATGTAGCTAGAAGAGAACCAGTACCAGCAGACAGACCCAACTATTGAAGAATTCAAGGAGGATTTGAAGAACCTAACATTTCAGTTGAACCAAAATAATAACAAGGACAAACAAGAAGTCATTTGGTGCAGCACATGTAGGATAGAAGGACAACAAAAGAACGAATGTCCAACATTCATGCAGTATATGGCAACCGACATGCCAAAAATGCTACCACAGGGAGGATTATGGTGAGAAATATGAAAGAAACTGGGTCACGACCCTTATCACTTCATGATGATGCAAAAGTATCAGACAGTTCCAAATAATTCTTATTGCACCTTTTGTAAGTTAGTGGGCCATGACGATAAAGATTACAGAACTATGGAGATGATGCGGGAAAGAACATTAGACACATACAAGGTACAGGCTGAAATAATGACTGGGAAAGCAGCGCCACAGTTCAATCAATCACCAACACCATACAAAACTGCACAGTAGTAGTACAATACTGCGCAACAACAATACAATAATGCATAACCATAGTACAACCCAACACAACCCCAGTATAATACTGCGTAGTATAATCAGGCACCACAGTACAATGCACCGAGAGGGGACCAATCAGGCTAATGAGGAGGAGGATGAGATAGAGGAGGTTTCAGACGTGGTAGAGGACCAGTCACATGTCACAACTGTTAGCAACTGAGACATTATGCATGGGAATGCCCACTGCCACCAGCGACTCATATGTATTGATACACATCAGATCACGAGATAGAGGAATGTCTGACACTATTAGTAAAGATGAGGAACCAAAACAACCAAAATGTTCAATTGATTTCAGCCGAAGAAAGGGAGGATGGACGGAACATCGATATAATCACCCGTGGAGGAACGAAGATAGGAAACGACACAGTCCGATAGGAACTCGCACAAAACCAATGGGTAAAGAAGAACACCGAACCAAGAAAGCAGTTCAACATGCCCAAAGAAAAGGATACTTTTAAGGAAGCCAAACAAGAATTTTAGAAGGTGGACACAACGTCGAATTCCACTACGCAACCAATCCATGAAGCCCTAGAATACGAAATGCCGCCATCATTGGATCATACCAACGAAACTCCACCCAAGGGACAAGTAAGTACTATCAAAGACTTTTTGCAATCATGCATAAAAATGTTAATTGATCCTTCATCGATGAAAATATTTCAAAACATCCTAGAGAAATGTAGCAACGAGACGGAACAAAATCTAGAACCGAAAATTGTTAATCATCTACACACAAGAATAAGAACAAGTAGGGAATTTAGACTAAATTCTAACATTGGGGATTTCAATATGGGAGACATCATACTAGACCTAGGATCCGAAGTGAATGTGCTACCCAAGAAAACCTGACAATGCATGGGAGATCCAACATTGGGATACTCAAATGTCCAATTAAAACTAGAAAACCAACATAGGGTCCTACCAATAGGGAGACTGGAAGGAGTAACAGTAGATCTTGATGGAGTGCACACTAAAGCAGACTTTGAAGTCATCCAAATAGTATATGGCACAACACTGTACCGATCACTACTTGGTCTGGATTGGGCGTTTGAAAACAAAGCCATAATTAACTTGAAGACAAGGAAAATGACATTTGAATCCAAAGATTATAGGGTCATAGCACCACTAGATCCATCATAAGGGGAAAGGTTCATAGAACCCACTTGCCGGGACTTAGAGGAGATTGGCCAGTTGTACAGAACAACTGTGCATGAGGAGGATTACGTAAACCCAAATATAGATGGGGTACTCAGTTGGTGGAGCATTACTTCATGAGAAATAGATTTAGACACCAGGTTAGAAAAATAGTAGAAGAGACTACACGAAGTATCCACGAGAATATGTGCAAGAATAGATCGTGCAGTACGGTGGATGAGCATAGAAATCAAAGAACCACCCAGTTTCCATGGACTAAATGATTTGGAAACATTCTTGACATAGTATGAAGATGAATTATTAGAGAACCAGAGGCTACTAGCACTGTATTTATCACTCAAGGCCACACATGCAAGATGGTGGGGTGCACACAAGGATATTATCACAAACTAGTACCAATGTAAGTGGTTACTATGCATAAGGTTCGACGCAGGACATAAAAACAACAAACAACGAAGATATGAAGGGCTAGGGACACCAACAAAACACTTGGAGGAGTGCAAAACACTATGGAAAATGACACCACCAGAGGAATGGCCTCACCACTTCATTCACACTTTAGAGGGCATACCAGCGAACTAACATACATATCAGGAATTGTGCAAAGGAACTACAACATGGACGACATTGCAACCAAAATTTACTATCACTTCCTCATTTGAGCATGAGAACCCCAACATAGATGCAACCTTGAAGCAGATCAGAGGAATCATATTCATTGAAGAACCAGAAATAGAACTTATTACTGAAGAGCAGCAGTGAAATAAGCAGACAATCAAGGAACTAGTGTCATGTTACCATGTACAGGAGGAAGCACCAGACGAAGATGTCCTGCATGACATTCATATTGAAGAAGTAGAAGGTGAAAGATATGTGAAGGGACCACCCATAGAATCTGAAGTTATTTCTATGCCAATCAAGGTAAAGAAAGTTAACATTGGAATCGCTGAACATCCCAAAATGGCCAGCATTGGAGACTACTGGGATAAGCCAACAGTAGAAAGCATCACATAATTGTTGTGCGAGTACAATGAATTATTTCCTACAACATTTACAGAGATGAAGGGTATAGCAGGAGAACTAGGAGAGATAAAGATACCCCTTAGACCCGAAGTGAGATCGATTAGACAACGACCATATAGACTGAACCCCATATATAAAAAGAAATTCAAAGAGGAGATCGACCGGATTCTCGAAGCCAACATAATCGAATCGGTGGAGGAATCAGAATGGATAATCCCGATGGTCGTAAAGGACAATAAACAAGGAAGAGGGATTAGGATATGAGTCAACTTGAGGAATTTGAATGATGCATGCCTACACGATCCATTCCCTACACCATTCACGGATGAAGTGTTAGAGAACGTGGGGGGACACAAAGCTTACTCATTCACTGATGGATTCTCATGCTACCATCAAATTAAGATAGCATCAGAGGATAGATACAAGACCACGTTCACGACAGAATGGGGATCTTACCAATATACAGTCATGCCATTTGGACTGAAGAATGCACTAGCAATATTCTCCAGAGTGGTTATCGCATCATTTAAAGAATTTATCCATCAGCTTCTTGAAGTATACCTGGATGACTGGATAGTCTATAGTCTGTTGAAAAACCATGTGGAAGTTTTACGCTTGATGCTAGAACGATGCAGACAGTGTTAGATATCACTAAACATAAAGAAATGTATATTTGGAACACCATTTGAGATACTAGTGGGCCATATACTATTCAAGCAAGTGTTATTGGTTGATCCAGCAAAGATTGCAGTCATCATTAATTTACTAGCACCAAAAACAATCTGTCAACCTCAAGCAACATTAGGACACACGGGATACTACAGG
The DNA here is from genome assembly GCA_900067695.1 of Picea abies. NCBI lineage: Eukaryota > Viridiplantae > Streptophyta > Pinopsida > Pinales > Pinaceae > Picea > Picea abies. The sequence continues at coordinate 30,770 of CBVK0100020374.1, read as the reverse complement.
AAGTTCATCAAATGATATGCGTAGATCATAGCACCAATGGAGAAATTTCTAAGGAAGGATACAAAGTACTAATGGAACGATGAGTGTCAACACAGTCTGGATACTCTGAAGGAAAAGATGGTCACTACACTGATATTAGTATTTCTAGACTGGGGAAAGACATTCCATGTGCATGTAGATGCATAAATGATAACACTTGGAGCTATCTTAGTGCAGCCATGAGCAGGAGACTTGGATCACCCGATAGAATTCGCAAGAAGAAAACTATCAGACTTAGAACATAATTATAAGACGATGGAAAGAGAAGGCCTAACTATGGTTTACGCACTACAAAAGTTCAAACACTACCTATTGGGAAAACATTTTAAGATGTTTATAGATCACTCAACCCTAAAATACCTAGTCAACAAGCTAGTGTTGGGGGGGTGAATTTGTTGATGGCTACTATTATTTCACGAATTTGACTTTGAAGTAATATTCAAACCAGGAAAACTAAATGAAAGACTTGACCACCTATCACAGGTCACAAATGGAGAAGAACCCATGAACTTAGAAGACAACTTTCCAGATTCCTAGTTATTCTCAGTATAGATTGTTGATGACTACTTCTCAGAGATTATCCAATATTTGAGCACAAGTACCACTCCATAAGAATATACTACCACACAGAAGAAGAACCTGGTAGTCCGCGCAAAAGACTATCAACTGATCGCAGGACATCTATACAAAATGGGCACAGATAGTATTTTACGAAGGTACGTGTTAGAGCACGAATGACCAAGAATTTTAGTAGAATCCCACGAGGGATTGGCAGGAGGGAACTATGCAGGAAAAGATACTGCACAGAAGGTAATCCGTGCAGGATTATGGCTGCTAACGATTCACAGAGACTCACAAGAGTACTGTCGGAGATGTGATGTCTGTCAAAGGGTAGGCAAACCCAATAGAAGGGATGAGATGCCATTATGACCGCAAGTGACATTATAGGAATTTGATAAATGGGAAATAGACTTTTTGGGACCAATTAACCCACCAATCAAAATAACAGGGGAAAGATACATCATCACCGCGACAGAATACCTAACAAGGTGGGCGAAAGTCGCACTAGTAAAAGACTGCAGCATAGAGACAACTGCACACTTCTTATTTGAACAAGTAATTACTAGGTTTGGATGCCTAAGAGTTTTGATGAGTGACCAAGGCACACATTTCATAAATAGCACCATCCACGTGATTCTCGAAGAGTTTGAAGTTCACCACCAGAAAAGCACACCATATCATCCACAGGCAAATTATGGCACAACAGAAGCCTTCAACAAAATTCTAGAGAACGCACTAACAAAGATCTGTAATGTCAAGAGAGATGACTGGGACCTCAAAGTACCAACAGTATTATGGGCATATAGGACGACATGAAAAAATTTGATAGGGCACACACCATTCAAACTAGTTTGTGACCAAGAAGCAGTAGTTCCATTAGCATTTTTAGTACCCATCTTACACGTAGCATCTATCACACAAATGACAGAACGCGACACAATACAAGAAAGACTGAACCAATTGTTAGGAATGGAGGAAGACTGAATCCTGGTAGGATTCCATCAACAAGTGTAGAAGGCCAGAGACAAAGCATGGCATGATCGACACATTAAGAAGAAGACTTTCAAGGAAGGAGATCTAGTATTGCTCTATGACAACAAATCGTTTCAGCACACGAGAAAGATGAGAATGCATTGGTTAGGACCATACGAGGTAAAATCTGTAATAGACGGTTGAGTTGTACAGTTAATATATTTAGTAGGTGCAGACCTCAGAGGAATGATCAACAGGATTCGATTGAAGATGTATAAGGACAGTCGACCACCCACCACATAGTAAAAAAAAATAAAAAAAATGAAAAGCACGAAGCAGGATAGAGATAAAAAATGCACAGGATGCTCGAAACACGAATGTAGCAAAGGAAATAAAAATGGTTACATGCCAAAAAAAAAAGAACGGGAAATGGAAAGTTGGCAAAAGAAGGATGGCAGGACAACACTAAGTGGAATTAAAGCACAGAAAGGACTGATGGAACATCACATTAAACACACCAACTAGAAATGAAAAAATAAGTGTAATGGCAAGTACGAAACTTCCTTGGATGCATTGAACCCACAGTTATGGTGCATTAATCACATCATGGAGGAAGCATCCTTGTTAAGCTTCATAACAAGCCCATACAACATGTGAGCACTGAAGAAACTAGTGTTTTCACAAAAGGAGAACAAAGAGAGAGCAACAACAGCCCGAACGGACAAAATGATACCACAGAGCTCACCACAATCCTTCAAACTCAGCAAACGTTCAACAATCACCACTATTGCACCAGTGAATTCTGTCGAACCAGGACAGATAGCCAAACCGACCAGTGTTCAAACTAGGTCACGAGGACCAATGGAAGAAAACGAGCAACAACAGCTGGAGATCGTCGATATCGATGAGATCCCATCCCCAGAGTTAACATCAGTGAACTCTACACCGATACTCAAAGAGATTTAGCAGCCACAAGCAAAGGTCATGAAAGAGGACATGCTAGCAGTGATGTAGAAACCTCGAAATGAGGAAGTGGAAACCCAACAAGAAGTGAAACCAAAAAGCACTGAACCAACCACGGAAGTTAACAGAATGACACAGAATCAAGGATCAGAAGGGAGACCAGATGATTCACACATACCCAGCCTAGAATAACCAATAGAAGAGACCACGGGAACTACCTCGGCTTGGCCAGAATTGCTTACATGGGAGAAACTAGGAGCTACTGGAACTTCATACCAACCACCATAGTAGGAAGACAGAGTTCTAATGCCGAGCTCACCTCGCAAGAAACTGATAGAAGAAATTGTGCTACCACACATACCAGAGGGAGTATAGGTGGATCCACAACTACTAGGTCACATCGGGAAGCTCAAGTATTTTGACCATGATGTATCAGACGAAAATAAGTACCTGGAACTTGCGTCGAGAGTTTTTATGCATAACATAGTGGTAAACCAACTTGGAGAAACGATCATCTAGCCACATCAGTGGGAAGTTGGACTGGACAGAACATGCATTTTAGGGTTGTTGAAACTTCCACATTTTGGTAGAGGCTAGTACGCGACAACATGCGTTAAGTAGCTATTAGCAGTCAGGCACGGAGGGGATATATGACTGGAAAAACCCGTCCCCATAACTGTTGAGCTTATCGCACAGATAACAGGACTACACAACTGGGATATGGATCCCACGCTGATTCTGGATGATAAATCTGAGGAGAAAGTGTTAGCAGAGGAAATGAAGAAGAAATATGGTACTTCCATGGGGACAAGAGGCATTATAATCAAATGGATCAACAATGCAGTGACACAATTGGGTGCAAATATTTTATCCTGTAAACTGTTAAGAAAATGCCACAAAGACGAAGTACCAGTGGGAGTCATCACAGTTGTAGCTTAGTGCACAGAAGGCACCTTCGTGAGTTGGGCACCTTATCTATTAAAATTGTTCCAAGTGGACTACAAGGATGGGTAGGAACTCGATACAAAATTCCATTAATCATGGCTTCTCACCCTCATAGCCTTCATGGGATGGCGAGAACCATAGTATATAGTTTTTTGTACTAGACCACAGCTAGCGGGAGAGAGATATGTATTACTAAGATCTGGGCCACAGGACAGGCATAAGAGGGAAAATGGAATCATATTTGAAGCATACCTATGGTACATTCATGAAGCTATCAGCCGATCATGGAGAATAACACCAAAGGCTGTCGCGCGATATGAGGACATTTCTAACTTTTGGGCTACACGTCAAGCTATGTGGATACAACCAAGGGAGGATCCAGATAAATAGTGGCTACCGATGCACTACTGCATCACAAAAGGTGATATAGACATGGTCATCAACGAATGGCCTAACACATGGAGGATCCCATCCATTCCCTGGGAAGTACCAAAAGGACCCACAGAAGGAGAAGCAACATAGGAAAAAACATAACCTCCACAAATACCAGTGCCCAAGAAACCAAGGACGGGCCAAAACAAGCCGACTTAGGAAAATGAAAGTTTAAAGAAGATAGGAACCTAGAAGGGGCAAAAAGAGACCAATGAATAGCCGAAACAAGATAAGGGAGCACAGGAGACCACCCCAAATCCCATCATAGAGGAACTAGGGAAAACTAAGAGACAGACTTTATAAGCAGCAGGCATGCATAAGAAATCAAAGGCAGAACGAGCATCACTGAACTATATGATCACGGAGGACGATGGAGAAATGATCACCAGAATGGTCTAGGATTGTCTAGCAAAAGACTTCGATCACGCAGCACATCACAGGGATAAAATGCAAAAAGAGATAGCAAAAATGGGACATCTCCTCAGGACACTCGGGGAGGCCCAAAGAGCAAGTAGCAGTAGAGGCATAGATCCTTCGAAAACATAAACCAACGAAATATTGGAGGTAGAAGAATGATACCCAATCCTCCAAATTCCACACACACACACAACGGTCTACATAAAACTTAGCATGCTATGAATGGATGAAATCGTGGGACAGACACCACTGAAGGATTTGGACCACATCCAATTGGTCTTGACATGGATGCCATCAAGGGAACTGTACAAATTGCAGGTTAGCGTCAACCACGAGATGCAGTCTCGGGCACATAAAAAATTAGTTGAGCTACAGAAAGCAACAAAGAAGTGAGAAGTGTTGGAAAAATATTGTGAGGAGGCCAAATATGAAACTCAGGAGGAGATAGAATGTAGGAATGAATTGGAGCAAAGAGTGGGAGAAATTTTTGGGAAACTTCCAAGCACTGTGCAAGGAAACGAACTCCTAGCCTCCGAAAATATTGACCAGAACGCGTCAAGTGGACGCAAGAGCTAAAGAAAATGTAGGCAGAACTTATCACTGCACAAACACAGAAACAAGAGCGTCAAGATCAAATAGAACCATTACAGGAACGGGTAGCAGAAGTAATCGCATAGGAAGAAGCAGCTAGAACACATATGGCACAGACACAGGTAGAATGTGCATGATTACTAAGTGATGAAGTGGTAGTTCAAGTAGTGGATACCATTAAGGAGAAGACTGCGCAGGCACTAATAAAAGCAACATAGATGAGGTAAAAGTTCCAAACGATCACTGAAGAGATCAAGGAAGCTCAGAAATATTAGATGACTCGGGACGAGTCACATGTCAGTGTTGGGGGTCTGTTGATAGTAGGATGAAGTGGGAAATAAAGCATGTAGAAAGAATAATGACAGCTGGAAGAGAAATCGTGGGAAAGAAAGCGTGCAAGAGGAAAGGGACAACTAGTAAGAAGCACAACATGCATGCATGCAAGAAGGAGGCAACATCTGGAAGGAAGAAAAGCACGCATGCAGAGAAGGAAGACCTAATGATAGTAGGGTTAGGGTTTTTGTAAGGTTTTGTGTAAATGGTTGAAGAGCCTGATAGATATAAATATAGATATGCAGGTATCATAGGAAGGGTCGGTTCGCTACTTTTGTAGAGGTTGATATGGTATGTAATGTTTTTGATTAGATAAACTACTTTTGTAAAGCGGTTGAACTAGAGAAGAGGAGAGAAGGTAGATCTTGAGGATTAGATTGCAGGCCGATGAGCCTGGTGCGATCTAGTTCTCCTCATATATATCTTTCCCATCTGAGGAGAGTTGTAAGAACGCAGCACGATAATTGTAGAACCACCATAATAAGAGAGCCAAGAGCCAAATATGTGTGGACGTAGCCCAGGAGGGGGTGAACCACGGTAATACCTGTGTAATGTGATGAATGAATGCATATCTTTGTCATACTTTTAGTAGTTAAATGCTATGTGTAATGAATGAATCAATTATTACATTGCTTGGTTAATTGTTTTTGGGATATCAAGAAAAGATGCCAAGGAGGCTAAAGTATAAAAGAGAATAATAGTAGTTTGCAATACAAGTTATAATCAATGGTTTATAATATAGATTCCACATCTCTCGCTCAATCTTAGGCTATAAACATCTGAGTCTTACAGCCACCCATTTAAATCTATCTTGGGTGAGACTGCACAGTGCAATCTGTGTACCGTGTTGACTTCTGGTTTACCAGAAGGGCTGGTAGTTTTAGGCTTTGTTGGTACCCTAAAATATATGAAGCCTGGGTCAACAACGCAGGTAGTAGGAAAGAGTTGTTCATTAAACCAACAGTATTAAATAAACACCAACAAGTCTCTAAAGGTCCCCAAGGATTACCACCCTCATGTGGAGAGCATGATCATAGTATATTACTACTTCCTAGTATCCTACCACCCAATGTGCATCCATATCATCATGATTTTTCCCAAAATAATGAAATTGAAATGATTGTACAAAACCTATTAGTTTTCATTATCATCCATCCTAGTACCAGTCCCTACTCATCTCAAATTGTCATGGTCCCTAACAAATAAGGCACTTGGTGCATATTTCCTAATATGTATGCTTTTAAAAAACTAATAATCAAAGATAAAACCGCCTTTCTAGTCATTGATGATATCTTATATGAGATACATGGATCGTAGTGATTTACCAAAATTGATCTTCACTCTAGTTATAACCAATTTCTGATGAAGGAAGCCAATATTCCTAAAATTACTTTTCACACTCATAATGGTCATTACAATTTTTTGGTGATTCACTTCAGTTATTGAAATGCACCTTCCACCTTTTGGAGCCTCATAAACCACATATTTAATCCCCTTATATTCCATTTTATATTGGCATTCTTTGATGGAATCTTGGTCTACAATAAAACTTGGGTGGCACATGTGGTACATGTTAATTAGGTCTTACAACTCCTCTTAGTCACCAACTATTGATCAAGAATTCTAAATGTTTTTTTGGTGCTTCAAAAGTTCAATAATTGGGACACATTGATAGTGTGAAGGGTGTGCACTTTGACCCTAATAAAATTGCGGTCATGAAATATTGGGCCCGTCCTAGGAACCTCTTTCATGAATTTCTTGGAATCATAGGTTAGTACTAGAAGTTTGTCCAAAACTATGGTGGAATTGTTTCTCCTCTCACCATCTTAGTAAAAACAAATTCCTTTATTTGGAATAGAGAGGTTGAACATGATTTTCAATAATTAAAAGATATTATGTATACCACACTAGTTCTCACCCTTCCTTATTCCAATATTATTAATTTTTTGGAATGTGTTGCCTCAAGAAAAAGAATTGGATTTTGTTAATGTAAGACGAATTCCTACTTTCCTTATAATAAATTGGGAAAATACAACTATGAGAAGGAAATATTTTCTATTATTCAAGAAGTTTGTATGTGGATTCCTTGATGGGGTGTTGTTCCTAGATTAAAACATAGCATCACAACTTCAAAAATTTCTTGGAACAAAAGTTGTCATCCCCACATAAGTAAAAGTGGGTCACAAAAATGTTAGGATATGACTATGAGATTATCTATAATAAGATTAAGGAAAATGTGGTGGTTGATGCTCTCTCTAGGAGGTATGATGAGGAAGGGTACCCATTTACCTTATCTTTACTAGTGCTCTATTGGCCATAGGTAGTATGATAAGAATGGTTAGTGGATCCCAAGATATTTCGCATGATCCACCAGCTACAGGCCAACTCACAAGCACACCCAAGTTACACTTGGTAGGATGAAACACTTTGTTATATAAAGGACATATTTTTTTTGTTGGGGATTCCTCATTTAAATCCAAATTATTATTTGAATTACACTCTTCTCCTGTAATGGGTCATTCTGGGTTTCATAAAACATATGACAAGATTAAGTGTTCATTATTTTGGGAAGGCATGAAGAAGGATATCTTCAACTTTGTGGAAGAATGTGATACCTTCCAATGACACAAAGGGAAAACTATAAATCCTCTAGGAACCTTACAACCCTTACTCATTCCTATCACTATGTGGGCTAACATTTCTATGGATTTCACTGTAGGGTTACCAAAATCAGGTAACAAATCAATGATAATGGGTTGACCACCTTTCCAAATATGATGACTTATATTTCCTATAACACCCATTTAAGGCCTCCATAGTAGAACATAATTCATGAAAAATATATTTAAACTTCATGGGATGCCATCCATTATGACTAATCATGATCCCACTTTCACCAACAAATTTTGATAGAAATTGTTTTGACTTCAAAGTAAACAATTGAATATCAACATAGCATATAAACCCCAGACTAATGGGTAGATGGAAGTAATCAACAAATGTTTGGAATCTATTTTATGCTTTTTTTTCCTTAGAAAGGAAAGCCCCATGGGTCTAGTCGTTACCCCTAGTTTAATGGTGGTGAAATACTACCTATTATGGTGCTACTATAATGACCCCCTTTGAGGCACTCTATGGATAGTATCCCTCATGAGTCATCTCATAATTTTGAAGCCTCTTTAAGGTTCAAGAGGTGGAAAACATCTTGACAACCTATTTGTTATACAGTTATTTTCCACCTAATTACTTGATGGATATTTTCTAGAGGTTATTAGGATGAAACACTGAGTTATATCACTTTTCCTTTAAGTATACACCATCCTTTTTCCTGGTCATGACCTGTCCTTTTACAGATCGTGACCCAAATTGATGGTTGTGCCTTTCTCTCTTGAAAACCACAACTGATTGCACCCTGCAGGAATGAAGGTCACGATCGGTTCTGTTACTCTCAAATTATGAATTGTTACAATGAGATGAGATGAAGCACAAATTTCACGTAATTTGACCTCAAGAAGCTTGTTATTTTGAGTGTCTAAGAGTTATCCACCATCTCATATATTTCATCCTATATGTTGAAGACCTCTCATGGAAAAATAGGAGAAAAAGATAGAGTAAACTTATAATGTCATATTGATTACATATCTTGGGAAAAGAAATTGGGAGAAGCTTCATCAAGATATTTGAATTCTTTATGAATAGAAGATGCACACGATTTTCCTCTCTAATTGATTGTATATGGTGATTATAATCTTCATAGAGAGTTAATATTTTAATGTCTTTGTGATATATTATTATATCTCTATTTTATACATGTTACGTTTGATCTCGTGAAAGATATTTGTTGTTTTCCTATGTGTGCAGACATGTGTTTGTGAAAGTGAAGGATTTATTCAAAGGAGCGAATGACCAAGGAGCATGTAGGGACAACCATCAAAGTATCGAGGATGCTTCTCAACCTCTTATCTCGTAGATATTTTCATGTATGATTTAGGTATACAAAAATTTACAGTTTGCATATCTATTATGTATTAGGTATAGGAAGAGCCTAAAGGAGGTAACTCCTACAGGGTACATTTATTGGTCATATCCTAAAATAAAATTTTGCATTGTATTAGAATTTCTTGAAGAATTAGGCATACCAAAATTGCTATGAATTCCATTTTGATGAAGGGGATTAGGTGTTATTGGATCTCCAACCCTGTAAATATACCTCACTCAAGAAGAAGAGCTATGAAAAGATAAATCTTAAATTTTGTGGACCTTGTACCTTCCTCAAATGTAGAGTTTCAATGGATTAAAAATTGGCCTTTCCCATCCATTCTAAACTCCACCTAGTATTTCATGTGTCATGCTTGAATAAAGTGGTCCAATTTCAAATTTCAAACCATCCTTCTAGAATCGAACAAAAGAGGGTTCCAATTGTTTGTAGCCTTAGGTCATTTTGGGGAAATGTGATCATTGTCTTCACCAATGCACTATCTAGAAAGTTTTGATCCAATGGAAGGATGGACATCCTAAAGATGCAAGCTAGGAACCAACATATATTCTCCACCAATTTCCTCATCTCCAACCTTGAAGATAAGACTACATTGTAAGAGGGAGGGAATGTTAGCGTGTGACCCTAACTCCCCTAGTTACTAGAATATATTTTTAATGTCTTCATAGTTACCTTATTAAATAAGGACCCATGAGGTAGTAGAGTGTGAAATCAATAAATGTAAGTGTCCTCATTAAAGAAGGTCCACTAGTTAGAGGTTTAGGCCTCATTAATGGAGGTCCACTAAGTGGGTAGAGTTTTGGTAAATTAGAAACTATATATTGTAGTATAAGTTATGTAATTATTTTTCAAGTAAATATCATTCCATATGGAGTTGTACTCATGTTAGAGGTTTCCCACTCAAAGAGGAAAGTGAACATTCCATATAGTTTTGAACATCAATAAGGTTTGTTTGCTACTATTATTTTCCAATTCCAATTATGTTTATTTCCTTTATATAGATATATTTCATTTTGTTTTGTTTTGATTTGTTTATTTTCTTTCCACAACTATATTCTATTTATTTTTCTCTAAATATTATGTTTCATCTAACAAGGAACACCACAATGTGGGATATTAATCGTATGAGTCCCATCAATAATATTATTGATCTAAGGAGAGTGGAAGGGTGTTCAACATCTGATAAATTCAATACCATCATGAGAGATGGAAAAATTATGCCATGAAAATAATGAAGCAAAGGCTATGAATGCCTCAATGAAGGATGTTTTCCAAAAGGATATATATACCATTGAAATGTTTGTTGAGAATCATTTTTATTTCCACTACAATAACTATGCATAAATCCCTTTTCATGCGAGGATGACCCCATGGGATGGGATTGTCACTATAACTCTCCATGTGTGTATTTATTTATCTTAAAATATGAAGAGTGCACAAAGATGTCTATCTATGAAGTTGTCCTTTGGAGAAGCTTGTTGGGGATGATGCTATCCAAAAAACTAAAGATATGCTCTTTGGGAATTTTGGGAAATATAAATAGACAATATTTCCTTTGGGATACATTTTCTGCATCATTGGTATCATAGTTAGGAACTATTATGGGATGATATTTATGCTAGAAACATAAATCTCATAACAACAATGAACGAGAGAAGGAAGAGACAATGTGAATAAAATTGAAATAGGTCCATCATAATGAATGAAGAAGCATAATGAATAGGTGAAAATCTTGCCAAAAAATGGTGAGAGTCTATGTATTTGTTATGTAAGAAAGGTTAATTCATTTCATTTTTGTAAGTTTATTTCCTTAAATAGGAATCCATGGAACAATATAGGTCTAAGTGTTATGTGAATAAGTCTTGGTTTGTTAGGGTCCTTCCCTAACCTCCGTAATTAGGGTTATTTAGGAGTTAGTTAATTAATGTACGAGGCCATTCTCTTTGAATAAGGAACACTGTGTAGTTGGCGTGTGACTAATTAATGTAAAAGATTCTTCATTGTGGAATAAGGCCTACTAGATAAGTATTAGCTTAGCTACCCCTTTATTCAAGTTATTATCTAAAGAAGCCGAATTTAATTGGGATGATGAATGCCAAGTATCTTTGGAGATTCTAAGACATAAATTGTCAACTATCCCTGTATTACAAGGACCAAATTGGTCCCTTCATTTTCATATATGTACTGATGCTTCAAACATAGCCCTTGGAGCAGTTCTTGGACAAAAGGAAAATCAAATGCCTTATGCTATTTACTTTGTCAGTAAAAATCTGTCCCCAACCGAAGTTAATTATACGGTCACAGAAAAAGAATTGTTAGCTGTAGTCCATGCTATCAATAAATTTAGACATTATGTTACAGGATATCAAGCTTTTGTACACACTGATCATTCAACCATCAAATTCTTAATGAACAAACCTATAACAAACCCTAGAGTTACAAGATGGTTGTTATTATTAGAATAGTTTAATATCAATATTATTGATAGATCGGGTAAGGATAATCTTGTGGCTGATTTCTTATCTAGAATGATTCATCTCGGAGATAACGCACCAGTAGATGATAACTTCCTTGATGAAAATTTGTTTGTTATTTCTGCATTCACTCCTTGGTATGCAGATGTAGCTAACTATCTTGTGACAGGGAAGATGCCTCAGAAATTGTCTCCTAGAGAAAAACATAAAGTAATTCAGCTAAGTGCAAACTACATGTGGCACGATGATTGTCTCTACAAAACAAGACCAGATTTGGTAATCAGGAGATGTGTAAGGGAATATGAAATTCATGATATTTTGCAAGCTTTCCATGATGGTCCTTGTGGAGGACACTTCGCAGACAAAAGGAACTCTTATAAAGTTCTGCAATTTGGTTATTATTGGCCTCATATTTTCAAAGATGTTAAAACCTATGTATCCAATTGTGATGAATTCCAATGAATGGGTAATCCTACTGCATGAGACCAAATGCCACTTCAAGCCCAAGTAGTCATTGATCCTTTTGAGAAATGGGCATTAGATTTTGTAGGGCCCATTAACCCTTGCATCTAAAAAGAAAAAGTATATACTTGTATGTACTGACTATGTGACTAAGTGGGTTGAAGCAAAAGCTTTACCAACTGCAAGTGAACAATCAGTGGTAGATTTCCTTTTTAATGGCATCTTTACTAGATTTGGTGTACCTCAAGAAATTGTGATTGATCAGGGGACTCAATTTACCTCTAATCTAGTCAAAGCTGTTACAGAATAGTACCAAATCAAACAAAGCAAATCTACACCCTACCATCCACAGGAAAATGGACAAGTAGAATCTACCAACAAAGTTATTAAGTCCATTCTTACCAAAACAGTACAACTACACCACAAGGATTGGGCTGACAGATTACTAGAAGCCTTAGGGACTTATAGAATCACCTGGAGGAATACGACAGGACATACACCTTACAAGTTGGTATATGGGAAGCAGGTTCTTCTCCCCATAGAATTTCAGATCAAAACCTTCAAGACTACAATACAAGTTGGCATGAACTTGGATGAAGCCCAAAAACAAAGACTCTTACAATTTAATGAGTTGGATGAAATTAGGCAGGAAGCACTTCAAAGAACCACCCTCATTCAAGAGTAGAGAACAAAATGGCATAACAAGTATCTCAAAATGAAAAAATTTCAACAAGGAGATTGGGCCCTATTGTATGACAACAGATTGAAGAACTTCAAAGGTAATTTAACTACTCGTTGGATGGGACCTTATGAAATTGACACTGTCTATGATAATGGTTCAATCAGGATAAATACAATTGACGAACATCAGACTCCACTACTTGTGAATGGTCACCGGTTGAGAATTTATAACAAACCCCTATCAAAAGAGGAATTTTGGACTCGTATACTACATAATTCATATATGCAGGTGATCAGTAAGGAAGGAGACCTTCCTACTAATCCACATTGATTGATTGGTTTACTTTAAGAAAAAATAAATAAAAATTTGTACATAGGTGTGGATTGTGTTTTGCTAATAAGATGAAGGTAACAATGGATTCTTACCTCCTTTTGTTTTACTTTCTCATTTTATATTTGTAAGTATATTTCTATAATTTATTTGATCCTTCATGAACTTGCTAAACATCAGTTTGTAGGCATCAACAATACTCTGTTCTGGTCCAGTACCAGCAGTCCTGTGTTGGTCCCGTACTAGAAGTCCAGTACCCAAAGTTCGATACCAGAAGTCTGGTACTTATACGATACTATTAGGACACATCACCTAATTGACAAAGTAATTCTATGCATATTTCAAAATCTTATGACAATTAATATGAAGTATGAAGTCATGCAGTAACCACTTAAGCTGGAAACAAGAAGCCGAATGCAGTATCAAATGGCAGCCCTTATGAAGAAATAATTTATTTTGGTTCTGTTGCTGACTAAAGGGAAGTATCTTTAATTTCTTTTGGTTATGTTGCTAGCTAAAAGGAAGAATCTTTAACTTCTTTTGGCTCTGTTGCTAGCTAAAAGGAAGAATCTTTAATTTTTTTTGGTTCTGTTGCTTGACAAAGAAGACATAATCCTTACCTATGATTCCTAAAAGAACCATGCATAATCTGCTTCAAAGTCTAGAGGTTGCCTTTATCTAGTATTTCGGCATGATTAAAGGGATAAAATATATATTATCCTACAAGTAATTATCTCACCCTAACTAGACTTCAATAGTATTCATTGGATTATCTTTACTAAAGAGTAACGCATGAGTATATGAACACTCTCTGTCATGGGCACACTAGGAATTTTTTTTATGGAAGAGGATGTATCAGTATCCTAAGGTAACTTTAGGTCATTCTCTTATGGACAAACTCAGACAAAATTATACATCTGGATCGCTCTAAAGAATTAATATGCATACATAAGTTTATTTTTCCTTTAGACAAATCTTTAAATACATTCAAATAAGAGAATACACCTTCCAACCCAATACCATCCCAGCCTGTAAAAAGGTTTTCATACGAGCCTCCCCTGTCACCGTGCAAAATAAATCTTTAATAAAAACCAAAATAGGTGACTATGGACAAGAAGCCTCTGATGGAAAAAGGGCTTAAGAGACTAACTCGCCGTGATACTGAACAGGTCTGCTGGAAGCAGGTACCAGTTTGTGGTATGACTAGGCAAACCCCTTAGGGTACTGAACAAGCCTATTGACAATGGGGCATTCTTCCTGGGGAAAGGATGTCTCTCACTAATTATCACAACTACCCCACCGGAGTACTGAACAGGCTTGTTGGCAATGGGTTCTAGTTGAGAAATGTCTCATCTATACTTGTCTGATTTAAAAATTCACTTTTGACATCTAAAAAAATGAACACTACAAGCAAAGGTCACTGTTGACAGTTATGAGATACAAACTCCAGATTAACAAACAAGATAATTACTACAAGAAAATGTCCATTTGAGAATTACCCTAAGTTAACTTTATCGGTCTAACATCTAAAGCCTACATTACCTAAGAAGAAAACTTCTTAAGAGTGGATCCCTAACTAGGGATTCTAATCTACTTATACTGTGAAATTTATCCATAACATCTAATGATAGTAAATCTCTGAAGCAAGTTAGGTTGGATTTACTCTGCTAGAAAAAATATAAAAATCTCCCTATTTTCACTATTGAATGCTACCCTTGTCAATAAGTCATCAAAAGAAAGGCAATTTCAAAACTTTTAGGCATGTGAACATATGTTAGGTGATAAATGTACTTTTAGAATTTGATTTGGTTTCTTTTCTCTTATCATTTTTCTTCCATTATGATACAAGGTGTTAAATCTTCTTGCATAAGGATATGCAACATCCTTGGCATGGGGGAGGGTCAAAGAGCTCTTTCAAAACTCTTTTTCAGACTCACATCTCATCTTCAGAAACTAGCATGTTCACCCTACAATCCTACAGAACCAGACACAAAAGAAGACAAGAATAGAATAAATAAGTTTCATGAAGTACAGGAAATTCCATTACCAAGCTTCCAGAAAAATCCAGCATAAAATGATGAACTCTGACAATCTGCAAGCTTCAAATACAAAGGCAATCGCATATGCTATGGGTATTGATTATACAATGGTAAAAGAAAAGGTAACATGGTATTATTTATTTTCCTTTTCTTATAAAACTACAATAGGTATGAAAAGATATACTAGATCTTATGACCTTAGTGTTAAAACCATGCACCTAACTTTCACTTCCCTCATACCCATATGCTTAACCTCAATCAATCCTCTCATCACATAAGCACTTGAAAATGATTGAAGTTAAAATCACATCAAAAGTGTGAATATGGAGCATGCTTAGTAATGATGAGCCATGAACGTGCTTCATCCTTAAGAAATCACGAATGTATCTCATGTCATGAGTCATGATTCAACATCAAATTCACTGCTCAGAAGTCTAATCACCTATCTCAAACAACAATGATGCTTTGATACCCAACATTCCCATCATTTCACTAACGGGAAGAAATGAAATGGCTTATCTGGGTGGCGAAGCCATCCATATGAGCCTCATGTTGTCTTAATTTTCCTTTGTGACATCTTACTTAAACTCACTATCCGAATTATCGACGCCATCACCATATTTTTTTCATTACCAACCTTTCTCCAGTTCTGAGCCTAATCCTCTCTGCGATATCTAGTACCAAACCCTTACCCTCATAACTGACCAAACCCTTGCACCACAACCCGATTCTCACCCACAGTTCATAAAGATGGTCATGAGTAGACATGAACCAGTCTTCTAGATTTATAGGGAGACCAAGGAGTTCTAGCTATGTAGAGATAAGTATGCTAGAGAGGGATGGATGCCTTTTTTGGATAAATTCACAGGCTGTCATGAGAAGGTATCTCAAGAATTCATTCAGGGTTATGATGGAGAGATTATGCACATAGGAAATCTGTAGCTAACATTCAATGAAGAGACCTTAAGGGAAGCCACGAGATTACCTAACATAGGAGCCAAGTATTTCAAAGGAGTAGGAATCAATAAGGAAATGTGCCAACAATTTCTGAAGGAAGACCATCAACACCCTGATTGGAAAAAGGGGATTCCTAGGAACTATATCAAGGAAGAGTATCATCCAATGCTTGCTAGTTTTCAACGATTCCTCGCTTGTGAGGGAAGGTATGTTGTAACCTTCATATATCATCTTAGGCTTCTGTTACACTTTGAAGAAGGTCCTGAAATTGATTTCCAATATTTTTTATGGATGAGTCTGAACAAGATGGTAAGAGGTGTCAAATCCCTATCCAAAACTGAGAAGACCAACATTTACCATCAAGGTCTTATTAAGATTTTAGTTATACATGAAATCAAGAGGCAAGGGATTAGCTGGAAAATCCTCATCACTCAACACCTTCCCATAGAAAACAAACATGTAGAGGGAGCCCAACCTGCTCCAGAGAAAGATAAGGAACCTCAAGAGAAAAAGGGCAAGAAAGATAAGGTAACTCCATCACCCTCCAGAACAGTGAGCCAAAATGATAAAGCCAATAAACAAGCAGGGCCCTCTTCCATAGTCGATAAGATTTTTAAAAGTCAAGAATTAAAAGGTAAATCCAAATTAGTGGAGGAGACCTCAACAGTATCACTTGATGAGAAGGTTCATAAGACAAAAACTATGAGGAAAAGAAGAATAGCTCAGAAAATAAAGATGAACAGTCTATAGAACAATTCCCTCTAACCATTCCACAAACAGAAAAGAATAAAAGGAAGCTTGTGATCACCTCTGATCCACTACCCCCTTGTAAAAGAACCACAAGGAACATGGAAAAGAAAGGAAAAGTAGTTGTCAGTCCTCATACACATGAAGACCCAATAGATATTACCTCCCCTTCTGAAGACCTATCAGTCCTGGATGACATCCCTAGCTTGACTAAGGAACAAGTTACTATTACTTTATGTGGGATGAGGGAGGAAGTGGAGGAAAGAGAATACACCTAGCCAGAAAGAATGGGGCCAACAAGGACCTTAACAAAAGAACAAATGAAGAAAAAATTGGGGAGATGCAAAAGCAAAAATAGGAACTCAAACAAGAAGTGAAGGAATACCAACTACTCGACAGGTATATCAAAAAGGAAAATGAGCAACTGAAGGAAACCAACCAACAACTTCAAGATGACCATGAAGAGACTTCTAATAAGCTTAAGAAGGTACTAATACTATTACAATATGTTAGGGTCATAAAAAGGGAGCTAAAAGATGAAGCCTCAACCATCAACATCATTGATCCACAGGAGTAAAAAAAGAATGGAGTCTCAAATTTAAAAAAAAATTGAGTTCATTTCAGTTGCATGAGGACATGCAATGATTTTGGCATGGGGGAATGTTGAGCCTCTAAATTGACATCCCCACTACCTTGTCATACTCCTCATTTATACCATTTTGGCCTACCTAAGCTTGGATAAATGACAAAGAACACTATCATTAGCCATTGATGAGGTCATAAGGTAAAGTATAATTGAATTCATGCATTTTGTGGTTTATTGAGCTAGGAGACTAAATGTTTCATGTACTAATGTTTTAAATTGCCATGTGTAACCTTTGACCTCTAGATGAGTCCATCATTTCTGTGTCAGCTTAGCCATCTGGTACTTATGCGCCAGATTGTCACTGTCTGAATCTGGTACTGAACTATTCACTTTCACGATCCGGTACCAACGGCCGCAGATTGTTCTAGTCTAGTACCAACCACTTGCATACTATTCGGATCTGGTACCATTTACCGAATATCACCTGTCACGATCTGGTACCAATACAGGAAGTAGAATATACCAAGTTTAGCTCCAGATCATGACCAAGATAATTGTTGGATGTTTGTTGAATCATCAAAGATATAACAAGGCTATGTTAAGATAGTTTGTTTTTTCTTCATCCTCATACACTTCGTGTCATGAGGATGAAGCTTAAAATATGTAACCAAATATGTAAATTTGGCAATTGACTGATCTGCTAAAGATTTCACCTCCTTATGTTTCACGACTAAGACTATTTAAATAGTCATGGCAAGGATGGTGGAGGTAGTAGAGAATTAGCATAACACAACATATGAAGTAGCGTTACATATTGTAGACCATATTCTGAGTTGAAGTTTAATATAAGGAAATCATTTATCTCCATGTCTTGATCGTTTATGAATGAATGTGAGTTGAGTCGTTAGCATAGTTTGATTCTATGTTTTGAAGTTTGAGTAAGAGTAATGTGTGGATTGAAACCAAGTTTATTGTAGACTCTAGTTGCTGACCTGTTGAAGCGGCAAGGGCCCACCGCCCAACAAAGGTCATCATCCTTATAGGTTAGTGTTAGTAGTTGATTTCAATGGTATAGATGTTAGACTAGCTGAAGCTTTGATCTTTTCAGATGATAGTAGTATAGTTTAGTTTAGAGCTTCGATTATATGATTGTTTAGAGATCTTTACTTACTTTGTTTTGCATATGCTCTCTCTGTTTTATGGATTTGATTTTGTTTCATGGATATGCATGCTGGCAGCAGTAGTCAAACATATTTGAAGGAGAACTAGTGAAGTTCACAACAACACATTGTGAACCACAACATACTCAGGATATTGACTATTGAACTACCCATGCTATGTCTTGATGATTGATGTGTGATTTCCCTTTCAGAAGTGTGATTGCATAGCTAACTTTCTGGGTCAGATAGCAGAGTTGATCTGTCAAAAGAACTCCATCTCATACTTTCATGTGCCATAATGGAGTAGATAGCCTCTCTGTGAAAGACAACCAAAGTGTGTTTCGGTTTGCTAATTTTCTTTGTTTCCAGCATGCATAATTTAGAATAGTTCTATGCTCATGACATTAGAATTACCTTTCTTACTGGTGTCTTGTAACTCTGTTGATTATGAATCTCAGACTAATAATTAATGAGTGCATTATACTAATCATATAAGTAGCACGACAATATGCATAAAGTTACAGCAGTTAGCATGGTTGTAGAAATGTTTTGCAACAACAACAAGTAGATTAGTAATCTAGTCTAAGCTAGGGTTAGAGATAGTTAGTAAATGCTTGAGAGAGAAAAGTTTGGGTGTTTTTTTTCTCAATTCTTCACAAGAACAAGTAGAAATCAGTTCCTTTTGGGCTTATGGAGTAAGTTACAGCAACAAATTAACTTGGAGAAAAAAATGATAATACTTGTCAAAGGACAAAGAAATAAATGCTAGAGGTGTTAGCACTTCAAGGCCTCACGAATTCAAGTATTCAAAGATGAATTCACTAGAGTGTAAACACTCTTAGGCCCTAGTGAATCCCTCCCTCCTTATAATCTTGAAAAATATTTGCAACAATTTCTAGAACAAACCTCTAAAGTGCTAGAACTTTAGGTCTTTAGAATCCTTTCTAGACAAGATCCTTTTGACAATTAACAAGTGGAAAAGACTAGAGAGAGGAAGAATCACTTTATGTCCCTCTCCTAGGGCTTAAGAGAAATAAATTTCAAAATATTAAATATTAACAAGTAAAATATACCATAACCATTCAAAGCATGAAGAGAAATTGCATATTTTACTTACTTCACCAAGAATAATCAAGAAATAAACACCTAGTTGCATAAATTTCCACCCAAAATCATCAACAAGCATCCATAACAAAGTCTCCAAGTGGCGTGCCTTAGTAATTTTATCCAATAATTCCCCTAGGGTGAAAACTTCAATCCTCCCTCTTGTGAGAGGTGAGTTATAATGAAAAAATGATTTAGGCTAACCATATTTATATGGGAATTCCTAACCTTATTAACCAAAAGTTGTGTCTTTTCACAAAACTAAGCCTAGTTCTTAAGTTTACTCATTAAAATTAAAATAAATTCAATTTTTTACAATGAATAACCCTAAAAGGTTGATGTCATCCCTTCTAGGGTGACGTTAAGCTCCAAGAAGGTGACATTGAGGTTGCTTAGTGGAAAGTTGGGCCTCCAAAGGCTAGTAACCATGCTACATATTCCAAAATGATGTGCCATATGATCCTTCCATATGATCAAAACCTATCCTTCTTCATGGTGACGTCATAGGCTAGGTAAGTGGCATCCAAGCCTCCAAAGGATAGCGTCCAAGAGAGAGAAGGTGGGAGCCCTCTATTTAGTCTTGTCAGAGTGATTCCAAAGGAAACAACCTCTTGTGCAATATTGATCACTATCTTTCCCCAAACATGGGGTATCTTCAGCTGTCCTTGGGATCTAAAGCCCCATGAATGTCCGAACAAGTCATTTACTCATGAATACCTGTCCACCAGAAAATTTCCTACAAAATAAATAGGTATGCCCTCCAAGGGTCCATAAGTGATAGGAATAATGCTAAGTAAGACACATCTAATATTCAAACCACCCAAACATTTGCATCAAACCCCCCTTTTCAAACTAAACAAATTCTCAAATATGTTATACAATTTGTCAAATTCAGGTGTGGGAGGGGTCTCAAGGCATCCTATTGGGTCAGTCAATCCCTAAGTCCAAGGTGTTTCCTGAGAAAAACCTATCTAAGTCATGTAAATAAGATGAAGTGTATTGGGGTAAGACTTTTGGGCATGGGGTTTATGACATACATTGGTTTGTAGTTCTTATTTATGGGTGCTTTTGTAGAGGGTGTGTTGCACCTTCGTTTTCAATGCATCGTTTTCCAATCCCATTTATTTTCCATTAATTAATTAAAGTACAAAACAATTGGGTACTCCAAATGGGTAACACAAGACTTGGGATGAAGTACCACAATGTCACTTGAAGGGAGAGGTAAAAAGAGTTTCATAGGAGTAAATAAAAGGTTGTAACACACTTGTGAAGATTCCCCAACAAGTGGGACATCTATATAATATGAAAATGTTTCTTGTAGGTATTTGATTTTTAGGACAAACACTTCATTTTTCTCAATACCTCTTTGGGCGAGAATCTATAAGGTTATAATTTGGATTTTATCTTTCGCCATCTACATTCCCTCTAGGCCTTCAACCCCTTCTTCCCATGAAATGAGGTACAATCCCTTCTTGGGTCAGTGCGCTAAAAAATCTCAAAAGATGAGGAAATGAAATGGAAAGAGCATGGAAGGTGATAAGTATGATCGGGAATGGAAGATGACTCTTCAAGGAACCCCCCAGTAACACCCTATCCCCAAGGGTGACCAACTTACTAGGATGAAATGACACTCACCAAGGTTAAATAAAGCAAAGAGTATAATTTCCAATTAAACATTTTGTAATCAAGAAATAAGTCTTTGCAACACGTTCAAATGATTCAATTATTAGAGTGACACTTACCACGATAGTTGACTTACTACTTCATGAAGCAAGACCTATTTTTCTCTGGGGATAGGCCAGTGTGATGGATGTTTCTCTACTACTAGTGATGTATGATGGTGCATCAATGAATAGGAGGGGTCCTATAGGGCTATGCTAGTCAATCTATTTTTTGACACTCCATGTATGCTATCTGTGGGCCTTGAGACATTATATCCATAGTTACTCCTAGTGTGAGGGGGTAACATAAGACTATTACTTGGGGACATGAGCTCACCATAGAGCACATGAGAACCTCAACATATCTGGTATGACCTATTCCTACACACTCAAGAAAATTGTTAGAGTACCTAGGGTGGAGCGATCACCCATTTTTCTTATGAAAATGATCAAAATCCAAAAGTAATTGTTGAAAATAAAATTCTACTCTAACATGTCAATGAAAGCATGTAACTATGATATAACAATAAATGGAAACTATGAATAAAGAAACATGTAAATCATGTGAATGTGTGTAAATCAATCTAAACTAAATGAAAACTATACTACCATGATATGCAACATGTAAGATATATACAATGAAATGCAAGATGCAAATTCCTACCTACCTACATAACCTATGTTAGTAAGAAATTCTGGGTATAATCATATAACCAGTACAACCATGCTAGCATTGTATCACAACACCTACCTCTGTGATTCATCGTAAACCAAATAAAGGATAAGTCTAGCACAAAAATAACATGATATAGAGAATACATTATATCATAGCTAATCATAAAATCTAACTCATGGAGGTGGGAGGAAGGGACAAAATCATGCCAAGTCACATTTCCATAAGAATTCTCAATCCATCTCTGAAAAGGGTCATGAAGGAGAAAATACTCAACAGGTTGATTACAAGGCCCAGAAGATTGAATACCTTGAACCTCATCACTATGTGAGGTCTGAAATGGGATGAATAAGAATCTATAGGATGAATGACAAATTATCAGGGAAAGGTCAAAATATGGAGGTACTAGACTTATTCTCAAAAAGTTCAATCTATCTTTAAATTCCAAGAGAAGTATTTTCCCTGGGAACCACCTGGGACAAAGGACACATTTACCAGCTACATCCTTAGTGACATAGTGAGATAAAGGAAAAGAAGGAGTGTGGTAAACCTCATCACAAGTATCATGCTCCACGAAAACTATGTCCTCACCCTTATCAAAATATGAGCACAATGGTGGTTCAAACACTTCTTCATAGAATATATCCAAGTGCTCAAAATAATATTCATCAAACTCTTCAAGGTATTACCAAATATCATTATGAGAACACTACATTAAGTCATCCTAGGGTGTTTGGAATACATATGTAATTATGTCATCTCCTTCTTGCCAAATGTTAGAATCAACAACAATATCATATGATAGTTGTGAAGGAAATAGTTGGAAATGATATTCAATGTCATAAATGGGATCCCCATCATAGAAAATAACATCTCATTTATGTCCCCCAACATGTATAAACTCATCAATATTCTCAATAAACTCATCTCTTTCATTATAACATGAAGGAACTGGTGCATCCAAGGGTCCCTCTATTTCTTCACCTTCTGAATTATAGAACAAAGTGTCATCAAAAACCTGAAAAGGAAAATGAATACCACATTTTCATCTTCTTGTGTAGGAGGAATGCAATCTTGGATGACTTCATCAAAGGGAGGAGTGGACGCCAACATTTCATCCTCATGTTATTTAATCAAGTCTTCATTGTCTTCAATAGCATCATGAGATAGTTCGTTCTCCTCTCCAATGGGTTGGCAACCTTATTCATAAATATCTTCTTCTCTCACGTCACATGGTTCTTGGTATTGAGCATGGTGTACTCCCGTGATATCTTCTACAATATTAGTGGTGAACCTTTCTTCCTCAAGGACTATTGTGATATTTCGAAGGAAATATTCATATGTTTGGCATTGTGGTATCAGAAACTTAAGAAACCTACTGAGGATATCTTTGAAAGAGGATATACCCTTTGGTTCACAACAAATCTTGACCCATTCTTGTGAAAACGTTGGCATGGAAAGTATAAATTATTTTACCAAAACATCCTCCCCCCCAAATTTTATCTCACATATAAACTTCAAGAACTATACAATGTGATTAAGGGGTAGACATATGAATCTTGGAGAGTTGTTCAACCATTTTATGTCAAAATAATGTGGGTATCCCTGAAAACTTTCAAAATCAATAGAACATTTTATGTCAAAATAATGTGGGTATCCCTGAAAACTTTCAAAATCAATAGAAGGATACACTTGCTCCTAGGGAATCGTTATTCCATTTATTGAAAATATCGCAAAGTTGAGAGTAGGGTGGCACCTTTGAAAAATTCAATGGAGTCACCAGATGACCCCTTTAGGATCACCAAGGGAATATGATGGAATTACCCTTAGTGGAGTCATCAGGTAAGCTTGTGAAATAAGGGCTTCTGGAAAATCTTACCAAAGATATGTCGTTGAGGAAAACTGACTTGATTCTCCCAACAAACTGAGCCAAAATGTTATTGCACAATTTGTACTTGTCCAAAGCCCAAGACAAGTAGGTGAAATTGGCATAACAACATGATATCCTATAGCTATCACCTCAATAGGAAATCCCCACTTTTATGGTTAGGTAAATTTTATCCTAGGGGAGGAATCCTCAGTAACCTAAAAGGTTGGAAAGCTAAGGTTATGGTCAAGTTTACCCCCCACCCTCTCACTAGTTACCAAAATCACAAGGTCAAGACTGTCTCCGTATGAGAAATTGAGGTAAAGAAGAGTAATTAGTGTACCTTCCTGGAACAAGACAATTACATCATATATATAGCAATTTCCAAGTACAATAATGATAATAATACCTCAATAGACAATAAACAATCAATATGTATGTTGGCTGATATGAAATTGAAATACATTATCAATTCACAACAACAATAAATGTTTTATAACATCCACAATAATTAGTGCTCAAAATTGCAAGAAAACACAATAAAAACGTATCGTTTATCACATAGATTGATTAACATTTGTTACAAGAAAATTCCAAGTGAGTTATCTATGAGCTAGATTAGTGTATGCAGAAAATTACAACAGTTAGTATGATTGTAGGAATGTTTTGCAACAACAACAAGTAGATTAGTATTCTAGGCTAATCTAGGGTTAGAGATAGTTAGTAAAGGCTTGAGAGAATAAAGTTTGAGTCTTTTTGACCAATTCTTAACAAGAGAAAGTACAAATCAGTTCCTTTTGGGATTATGGATTCAATTAAAGTAGCAAATTAACTTGGAGAAACAAATGGTAATACTTTTCAAAGGATAAAGAAATAAATGCTAGATGTGTTGGGACTTCAAGGCCTCAAGCATTCAATTCTTCAAAGATGAATGCAATAGAGTGTAAACACTCTTAGGCCCTAGTAAATCCCTCCCTCCTTAGACTCTTGAAAATTATTTGCAATAAGTTGTAGAACAAAATTCTAAAGGGATAGCACGTTTGGTATTTAGAATCCTATCTAGAAAATATCCTTTTGACAATTAACAAGTGGCAAAGACTAGAGAGAGGAAGAAGCACTTTCTGTCCCTCTCCTGGCTTTTAAGAGAAAGAAATTTCATAATATTAAATACAACCAAGTAAAATATACCATAACCATTCAAATAATGAAGAGAAATTGCATATTTTACTTACTTGACCAAGAATAATCAAGCGATAAACACCTAGTTGCAGAAATTTCCACCAAATATAATCAACAAGCATCCATAATAAAGTCTCCAAGTGGTGCGCATTACTAATTTCATCCATTAATGCCTCTAGGACAAAACATTCAGTCCTCCCTCTTGTGAGAGGTGAGTTATGATGAAAAAATGATTTAGGCTAACCATATTTATATGGGAAATCCTAACCTTATTAACCAAAAGTTGCGTCTTTTGACAAATCTCAACCTACTCCTTAATTTTCTCATTAAAATTAAAATAAATTCATTTTTTACAACCAATAACTCTTAAATGGTGATGTCATCCCTTCTAGGGTGACGTTAGGATCCAAGAACCATTGGGTACTACAAATGGGTAACATTCCTAACGTCACCCTAGAAGGGATGACATTACCCTGGCCTGATGGAATGTTGGGCCTGCAAAGGCCAGTAACCATGCCACATGTTCCAAAACGTTGTTCCATAACCTCCTTCCATATGATCAAAGCCTAGTCTTCTTCATGGTGTCATAATAATCTAGGTAAGTGATGTCCAAGCATCCAAAGGATAGAATCTAGGTGGGAGAAGGTGGGAACCCTCCATCTAGGCCTGCCAAAGTGATCCCAAAAGAAATGACTTCCTATGCAATAGTGATCACCATATTTCCCCATATGTGGGGTCTCTACACACATCCTTGGGATTCAAATCCCCATGAAGGTCTGAACAAGTCATCTACTCATGAATATATGTCCACCGAGAAAGTTCCTGCAAAGAAAAATATGTATGCCCTCCAAGGATCCATATTTCACAGGAATCATGCTAAGTAATCCACATACAATAATCAAACCTACCAAACATGTGCGTCAAACCCCCCTTTTCAAACTGAGAAAATTATCAAAGATGTTATACAATTTGGCAAATTTAGGTGTGGGAGGGGTTTCAGGACATCATATCTGGCTAGTCAATCCCCAAGTCGAAGGTAAATCCTGATTAAAAAATATCTAATTCATGTAAAGAAGATGAAGTGGACCAAGGTAATACTTTTAGGCATGGGGTTAATGACATTCAAGGGTTCATAGTGTCTCATTTATGGGTGCCTTTGTAGAGGGTGTGATGCACCTTCATTTTCAATGCATCATTTTTCCAAGCCCATTTATTTTCCATAATTGGGTACTCCAAATGGGTAACATAAGACTTGGGAGGTAGTACCACAATGTCACTTGAAGGGAGAGGTACACAGAGTTACATAGGGGTAAATTAAAGGTTGTAACACAGTTGTGTAGATCCCTCAACAAGTGGGACATCTATATAATATGAAAATGTTTCTTATAGGTCTTTGATTTTTTAGAAGAAACATTTCATTGTTCTCAAGAGCTCTTTGGGTCAGCACACCCGAAAATCCCAAAATATGAGTAAACATAATGGAAAGAGCATGGAAGGTGATAAGGATGATCAAGAATGGACAATGATTATTCAAGGAAACCCCCAATAAAACCCTATCCCAAAGGGTTACCAACTTACTAGGATGAAATGACACCACCAAGGTTAAATAAGGAAAAGAGTATAATTTCTAAGAAAATGTTATGTAATCAAGAAATAATTATTTGCAACAAGTTCAAATGATTCAATTATTAGAGTGACCCTTACCATGATACTGGACTTATTACCTCATGAAGAAAGACCTGTTGTCCTTTAGGTCCAGGTTAGTGTGATGGATGTGGCTCTGCTACTCGTGATGTATGATGGCACATCAATGAATAAGAATGGCCCTGCGGGGCTATGCTAGTCAATGTGGCTCTCAACACTCCATGTATGCTACCTATGGGCCTCGAGACATAATATCCATAGTTACCCCTATGCGATGGGGTATCATGCCCCATTAAAATGGATTTCGATGAGTTATACATGAGTTTCAATAAGGACAAACATAAAAATAACATCAAATGTATCCAAGTCAAATCACTAGAAATTATTGTCTATCATATGGAGAAGGTCGTGAATAAATGTCATTGTGGAATTATTGCCCAATTCATTTTCATCCTGTTTTTTGATATATTGACACAACAAATTCATTCTGATTTGTAGTTAGTTTTCAACAAACATGACCATGTATTTGAAACACCCCATGAATTACCCCCTTCATGTGGAGAGCATGATTATGGAACTTTGATCATTATAGGTAATCAACCACCCAATGTGAACTCTTATTGACATCCTCTCACTACCCCATTTGTTCATGACCATATGACTCAAATGTGGAACAAACCCCCTAAAGTGGATCTCAATAAATTTGATGGCTTCAACCCAATAGGATTGGTCACTGAGATGGGACATTGTTTTCCCTACATTGCATCACAAATGAATTAATAAAATTGCATGAAGGTATTTTATATTTAGATATTGAATGTTGGAAATGGTGGAAATGGAATAAGAACTCCCATCGAGGTTATATTGCTTGGACACAATTTGTCTCAGACTTCTATGAACGTTTTAAAACAAAAACTCATTATTTGGGTTGATTGGCCAAGATTAAACAATTTGGTATAGTTAAATAGTTCATATCTGCTTTTGAGCAACTCACCATCCACTCTAAAGGCCTATTAGATACCTTTTTGAGGGAATTATCTATTAGTGGTCTAAAGGAAGAGATACACGCTCAAGTATTAATGGATTATCCTACTACTTGGTTGGAATCCTCTCAAAAATATTGGGAATCCAAAAAGGTGGTGAAAGTTCAAATTCAAAAGACAACATTTATTCCCCATATTTGTCCCACTACCAATATATCTCCATCCTCTCTACCCCTCAAGATCCATTGATGACCTCCCAACCTTAAACCCATAATATGTATAATTCTTTGATTTAATTTTTTTGCAGTTTTGAAGTAGAACTACTCTCTAACCTTCACGCGGGCTCAAATTTCCTTTCAACAAAGTTCAGAATGCTATGTTATTCACACCATTCAATAACTCTCCAAACTAGGCACTATTCCCTTGTGACTGAGTGATGAATCCTCTATCATACACCCTTAAGGTCTTATGCTTTGGTTCTTACTCCATGTGACCTCAAGCCATGTCCACAATATTCACACTTAGTGCTTAGCATTTTTTTCTTGTGAGCTTATCAAAATCTTCAACTTTCAATCTCTATCATTGATAAAAACACATGATGGATGATCCATAATGCACCTCAGAATATTCTAGTCTTCAATACTCACTATTGATTACCCCTAATCAGAAGATTATCGATGTTCTTGAATGCGTCCCAATGGAAGGTCATGATTCAACATCTAGTTCCTTTGTATCAGAGTTTCTTGTTTAGACTCCCACTAGCCTAAATTCTCTGAAACTTCCACTTCACAATTTACCTCCTTCTTGTCAGACTCTGATAGCTACATGCTTCTCCCCTGTTGATCTATCGTAAGATCTAACAGTCACAAATCATCACCCATCACTTCCATTGCACCTTCATCTTCTTCGGTCAACCTGCACAGGCCTACCAGGTGTCCTCCTCTAATTTGTGAAATTTACTACCATGTGTCCTTACCTCATTCATTGATGTGATGTTTGGGTCTTGATCAACTGAAACATGTCTTCTAGTGATCTACCATGTGTCTCATCCTAAGAGATTTATATATCTAACCCCAATTAAATATGATGCGTTGATCGACATTGCTCTGTCAAATTTTTTTCTACTAACTGAATCTGATATGTCTATTCCGAGCACCAATCAGTTTTCAGCACATGTCACTCCCTCAACAATGATCTATATCATCCCAAACATATCTCTACCGTTCATCACTATCCTTATATCAAAATTACTCCAACTGCTTGACTCCAATGGTTTTTCTCTGAAAAAAAATGGGATATCACTACACATCCTCTTCTAATCCCTCGATATTATCTATTCCAAATCAATCTTCATCGTTCATCACTTTGCATTCATTGGAGTTCTTCACTCTCATGCTCTCTGAAAGAATTACAATGAAATATGACCACAATCATCGATGTCTTCTCCGATTGATATACACTGTATATCAGACTTGTCCTCATCAGGGTTATCTACTGATGCATACTTCAAATACGCTACTCCAAAAGTCTTTACCACTTGGATCAAAAACTTAGGATGGATGCTAGCCAACTGTCTAAATAGACCTCCCTCTGATATCTAATATTTTCCATCCATTTTCAATGCACAGTTATAATCTTGAGAACCACCATCGATGGTCATGATCAAATCTTGATATTAATCCATGGATGTTGTTTTTATACGTTTGAAAAAGTGTTTTCTCGTTGTACTTATCCTCTTCTATGCACATAATTTAAATTCCTACTTTGTTCCTCCTCGATTTTGATCAATTTAAAGGATCATTGTTTATCATGTCATGATAACCAATACATCACAATCCATACATGTTCTTTCTAATCGATACCTACACATATGATTCAAGAAGGGAATTCTCAACTTATTGAATATTTACACATGTGACATTCAATGTTGCATAGATTCAAACACACACAATCCACACATAAATATTCAATTTATCAACTCCATATAGCACTCAAAAAAGAGTGATTTCCCATTACTCGACTATACATATACTGTACACAGGAATACATAAGGCCTCTTAATGGACTTTTCAACATTCTCTACACTATTATCCTAATTTCCTTTCAATTGGTCACACCTCATGCTCATAGGCTTAAAATCACTTATACAAACAAGGATAACCTTAATAGGTTCCAGATCCACAATTCCCTCAACCAATAAATCCTTAGGATCCTCTAAATCCACTAAATCCTCATTCTATATCCACATTATACTCAAGAGAGATACAACCAACCCTAATATCTCTCTAAGTACTCAACTCTCGAGGACTAACTTAATTACAATGCATTCCACAACTAATAAAAGTTTTATAGAATTCCTTCAAACATAGGAATTTTCATCAATTACACAATTAAATTCAAATAAACTCAAGACCCCTAGGTATAACCAAACCAAGTTGAATTTGGAGGCAGGATTCTCTTGCATCAGACTCTTAAGGAACAAAAAGTGTTTATGATCTCTTCATCATGAGTTTCAATTGTTGAAGTCCTCCTAGATCCCAAACTTTATACTAATGTTGTGCAACCATCCTTGCATCACTAGTACATATTGGAAAAATTTCAATGTTCTATTTGCGACGTTATGGACAAAATTGGCCATACTGTCGAAAAATAGAGGAAATTTTAAATTTTTCTCCATATTGCTCGATAACGTCACAAGTGAGACATAATATAAACACATGTCTCTATTGCGACGAAGATGTCTCGATTGCGATGCCATTGAATTTTTTTCTCTCTTGCAATGTTGGTAAAATAGTCATCGCAGTTGCGATGTTATGGAAACTTGGTTTTCCCCCTCCCAACGATCACCTAGTATTTGAGCAAGTCAACTTTGAATTGGTCAACTATCATTGGAATTGTGATGTTATAAAATCTATAAATATATTTCATTTTACGGATGTTGCGACAAGTTTTCTATAATAACGACACTTCAA
>CBVK0100020373.1:0-39201 GCA_900067695.1 Picea abies | reverse complement strand
TATATATATATATATATATATATATAATTCCCTCTCTCTCTCTTGAATAAAATTAAAAATGAAAATTAAGAATAAAGCTAAATATCAAAATTAAGATTATGATTAAAATTGATTAAACTGAATTTAAAGTTAAATTTAAAATTATGGCTATTATTAAAGTCCAAACTAAAATTAAAATATTAAATAAACTTTAGAGGAAGCTTCTTAACTATAAAAATGTATTTTTAGTTAAAATTTTACATTAATACAATCTTAAACTCTTGTTTTATCTTCACAAATCACTATTTTTTCATGGTTATGGACCACACTAATTTGGTTTGAAATGTTGAAATTACAAATATGGATGTCATATATCCGAAAGATTCCATAAACATTAATACTACCACAATCACTCTAGTTATAATGACATGAATGTGACATTGGTGTATTAATTGATCTACAAAATATGTCTACAGTAAAATTTGCCACAAAAGACTCTAAAAATAACTAAATAAACAAAAATTAAAAAAAAAACAGAAGAAAAAGTTTACATTCATTTGACCCAAAAATGCGGTGACACCACTTCTTATGCTATCTAATGTTGAAAGTGAATAGCATGCAATATATCCAAGGATATCATAGGAAAACCCCAATATTTTATTAAATCCAAAACTCTTAAGGTAAAGAAACACCATACAATAATCATTTTATGGAAGAATAAACTCTTGTACACTTACCACTTTAAGGGAGAAATCTTGAAATGATCAATGTTCCAATACATTAACAAGGCATAGTCTAAAAGTTCTATTTTTTTACTTTTGATTACCACCTGAATGGAAAACTCAATTGTTGGCCAAATCACAATTTATAGTGCTCAAATTATGTTTAGGAATGCATAAATAGATTCAATGCCCTCATAAACCACTGAAATATGTATGTTGAACCACTAAAATCTGTCATTCTTATTATTTTTCTAAATCTCAACGATTTTTGAACAAAACCCAACAAATAATAAGTCCGAAAAAAGGTAAGAATGTAAAACGTTAAGAGTACATCCATTAACAATATTTCACACATCCCATAAGTAGGACTCCCTCTATATTTAACTATTGGTGGCCCTCAGAATAATGAGTATGCCATATTTTATTTATTGCATAATAACTAACTAATAAACCTTATTTAATAATAATTAACACAATATATCAATCTACATTACATTAAATTTTCATCATTCCTATCATATTATTAAATTTAATGGTCTTTTAAACATCACTAGCTGGATTCAACCAAACAACACCTTAATTTTCTCTCTCATCCACCTTTGAATTGAGGAGGTGAAGGATTTCATAGAGTCAATGTTATAGCATCCTCCCAAATAGTGATTTTAAGTCAGATGAATTAAATATATGTAAAATAAATGGATCCCTTGGTATATAAGGTGAACCTGAACTAAAATAAAGTATTCTTACCTTTTCCTCTCAAGCTATGTGTCTTGGATGTTTTCTTTTCTGAGTTTACATTTTACATTCACTGTAGTTTCATTTATTTTTAAGGTTTTCTGAATAATAACCAATGTGCCTTCCTTCATGGTTGCCTCCTGGTGACTTTGTTTGCCATGCTTATCTCATTAGCTATCCACTCTCTCCGGGAGAAAATCATTTCCTTCGAGGCATAAGGGAGGGCACACCAATTGGGGTTTGTGCCCTTACTGGTTTCTTCTTTGTGGAAATAAAGTGAGTTCACCCTCTTCCATGGCTACACTGGGCTTCTCCCACTAATGGCTCTCAGAATAATGTGTATGTCATATTTTATTTATTGCATAATAACTAACTAATAAACTTTATTTAATAATAATTAACACAATATATCAATCTACATTACATTAAATGTTCATCATTCCTATCATATTATTAAATTTAATTATCTTTTAAACATCACTAGCTGGATTCAACCAAATAACACGTTAATTTTCTCTCTCATACACCTTTGAATTGAGGAGGTGAAGGATTTCATAGAGTCAATGTTATAGCTTCCTCCCAAATAGTGATTTTAAATCACTAATAGAGTCTAGATAGAAAAATATTCAGTTGGATACTTCAGTAATATGGTGCTCTTGGGCCAGGGAGGCCACCTATGGGAACACCCACCTCGGGCGCATAAGTCAACCACCTAGGCGCAACATTTCTTCACCTTTTGATGATGAATTAAATATATGTAAAATAAATGGATCCCTTGGTATATAAGGTGAACCAGAACTAAAATAAAGTATTCTTACCTCTTCCTGTCAAGCTATGTGTCTTGGATGTTTTCTTTTGTGAGTTTGCATTTTACGTTCACTGAAGTTTCATTTTTAGGGTTTTTTGAATAATAACCAATGTGCCTTCCTTCATGGTTTCCTCCTAGTGACTTTGTTTGCTATGATTCCACCTCTGAGAGAAAGCTTATCTCATTAGCTAGCCACTCTCTTAGGGAGAAAATAATTCCCTTCGAGTTTTTTGAGGCATAAGGGAGGACACACCAACTGGGGTTTGTGCCCTTGCTGGTTTCTTCTTTGTGGAAATGAAGTGAGTTTGCCCTCTTCGATGGCTACACTTGGCTTCTCCCACTAACCCCTGAAGGTCACTCTGAGATCCCCAAAACCTCTTGGCCACTCTTGGGTCACCCCGGTCTCGATCGCCATTTGCTTGGTCACCCAAACTAATGATGCACCCCTATTGCGCCCCTAAAGGGGATTTTTTGGTCAGAAGCCGAGCTATGGATTGCTTGCTCACCTTCTCATATGGATCGATTTCTTGGGTAGATCAATTGGTATCAGAGCCTCAAGATCCATGGAAAAGGTTGTGATCTTGAAGATTGAGTCAAATGTTTTTGGGGTTTTCATGAAATAATCGAGAGTCTGTCCATTCCAGGGTTTCCATTTTATGAAAGAAGCTCCAAAGATATCATAAACCCCAAGGGAGCCCACATCTCCATTGCCATAGAGAGGAGTTCCATAGATCTAAAACAATACATATCTCTCCCTATAGACTAGTTCAAGCTGTGTTGCCTCAAGGTTTTGAGTCCTCTATTCTCAAAACATCAACCAGCCAGCGTCCTGTCACCATTTAAACTCGCCATGGAACAACATGACGACATTAACCTGACGAGGCTTCTCACTCGCGGGAGACGTACCAGTGAGGCTTGCATCATTCAGCCAACCATTAAAGCCATGGCGGTTCGACTCGCATTAATTCTCATTGCTCGAGTTGTTGGTGGAGAGAACCAGCCGCTCTGGGCAGTCCTAGCTCCAGTGGAACTGCAAACTCGTCGTTGTTCCTTTGATAATTCACAGGTGCAGGTGCCGCATCTAGTGATTTTGTTTGGGACTGGAAGCTGAGCGACCTCTCGGGGGAGTAATTGGGCACCCCAACAGACCTCCAACATGCTGAGATTGCAGGGGAAACCACGAAGGGGATCGGCATGGTACTCTGTGGAATCTAGGTGGCAGCGAAAATAGAAGTTTGGAAGGGGGCGTGGAAAGAGTACCAGAACACCTGCTATTTACAGTGCCTGAGAATTGGAACTCGCCTTCAAACTTTGGTCAAGGAAGACGACCCCCGTCTACTGGCGATATGGCAGCTCCCAAAGCCACTTGCACCGAAGCACCCTACCCCACCTGCCTCATAGAAGAGGATTTCCCCTCTGACTCGCT
This sequence comes from Picea abies, assembly GCA_900067695.1. Lineage (NCBI taxonomy): Eukaryota > Viridiplantae > Streptophyta > Pinopsida > Pinales > Pinaceae > Picea > Picea abies. The sequence goes on along the minus strand of CBVK0100020373.1, from coordinate 35,531 downwards.
CAGGGAGGTGATGCGGGATAAACCACCGGTGCACGACTAGGATTCAAGTGAAAGCCACAGCCACGAGCCGCCGTTCTCAACCAACAGGGAATGCCTCAGCCTTATCTTTGAGATAAGAAGCTTGCTGGATGACCAGACTTTTCGGCTGGCAAGGATCGAACAACGACTTGATATGTACTTCGCGGCCCACTCCAAGACACTTCCGAGGCGACAATGCCCAATTTGCGCACGTGCATATGCATTGCCAGCCGGATGGAAGCAGACAGAGGACCAGCACAAGTGCGCAGGCTAAGAGGTCAATGGATGTTCAGAACTGACTTTCTGTTTTGCTTTCTTGTTATCAATTAGGCTTTAAGCCATCTAGTTTAGAGTTTTCTTAGCTTTAGCTTATGATGCTCAGTTGCATTTCCAAGACTGTAAGTCCTGGTTTCCTTCGGGCAGGATGTTGCATGAAGAACTTAGTTATTTTTGTGACGAGGATGACTTATGGCAAGGGATTCCCAACTGTCCCGGTTTCCTATCTAGGCAGGACAACTGGCATCCCAAACAACTTTTTGTATTTGATTAAAGTAATATAACAGGTCGCACCCCTTTTTATTTACAAAAAAAAAAAACATTACTTCTCCTAGCCTTCAAACAATGAAAGTATTAACGACAATTGAACTACTATGAACCTCCTTCTCCTACTTAATAATTGACTTTGGCATCACCTTCCATCTTACTAATAGACACAATACAATTATATCTATACATTTATGGAATATAGCGGACTTTTAGTCCTATAAACAATTTAACCCTCACCCCTATGTATGGTCCCTTACTTGAATACAAAATAATTTACTTCTATAAAAGGAGAAAATCAAGGGTTAAGGGTCGCAGCTTATAAGCATTTAAAGGTACTTAGCTTTTGAATCAGTTTAATCCTAACTGACCCTCCACATAGTCCAACTGAAGGGATAATGAACTAAATCATCTTAACTGAACAATGAGCGAGTCATGATAATGAATTAACTCGAAAAGAAGTCTGAGGATTTTTCTGTTAATCGGACTTAATAACCCTCTGTCCACTCTATTAATGGAGGCCCTGTGATTTCACATTTTGAGGCCACCACTCACCCTGTATCCAATACACTTATGCCGCCTATATTATGTCACATGGTTGAATAGCTCCTTCGTACTCCTACTATAAGTCTATGTAGTAATGGTTATTTCTCTATTAGGGTTCTCCTGCCTAGAATTTAGGGTTTTGTTTCTTCCTTATGCATTTGAAAGTCGGTACTCTGGAGGTTTTCCCCTGGTGAGATATGAAGGTGCTACCCATAGTCATGGTAAGTTAAGATACTCTTGTCATTGTTTGATGATGAGTAAGAAAAGTTGAGAGGGATTTTGGTCATTCCAATATTTTTTATTTCTTACGGATTCTTTGTAAACAATGTCTTTCCTTCAAAGATTTGGCTCTGTGGAAAGTCTCCTTTCAGTATACTCGACTACTTCTTATGCTTTGGGTTTTTTAAATGCATAGTTATGAGAGAGACAGGATTATTATTATTGTCTGGGGTTTGGACTTCCCCTCTTAATTTCCTCTGCTACCCCAATGTAAATGTTTGGGTATAGGTACCAATTCTGTAATTTAAAGAAGGATAGCTCGATTGTAAATTCTTTAGAATGATTCTTGTGTATTACCTGTTCGAAGCCTCTTACTTCTTAGGTTGCATGTGTTTTATTTCCATTTTGGTATATCTTATACGTTTGTATCTCATGTAGTGTCGCACGTTAAGTTCCTATCTGGAGTACTAATCAAAACTTTATAGCCCTTAAGACGCTTTCGTAAGTCCCTAAGAGGTTCTAGAGTTTCATTGTGTATTTGATTTTCTTTTGGGTCAAAGTTATAGAAAGTTACAGTACTCATGGAGACATATGTGCTTGTTTCGTATGAAGGTCTATGAAGTCGAAGCGTTCTTATAGATATTTCTTGGTTGAAGCATTAATTTTCTTTAATATTGAAACTATTATTCTTAAGGAAAGGTAAGCCATTTGGACTCCGCATAATAAGGTAAGAGCATTTGGTTAGCTTCTTTTAGGAACCCTCTGTATTATAAAAAAATCATTTTGGTTGCTGAGTCATTCGACGTGAAGGTTACTTGACAATCTAAATCTTGAATAATGGAAAGGTTATGCATTTCTTGATGTCTCTATTTTACTTTTATTTTAGCTACAGTCACTGCATTATTTGTTGTCTTAATTGATTTGTTGCTCTCCCGACTGTGTGAAGAGGCTTACTGCTGAAGCTCTGATACCATGATAAATTGTGAAGGACAAAGAAATGCAGAGAGAAAAGAATAGTATATTCAAATGTCTGAAGAAGTACAGAACTCAGAAGATCACACTTACAATGTAAGATGGTTGAGCTATATATGCTCAAGCAAGACAAAAATAGAAAGTACAACTGTCCAGTACAGCTGGCAGTGTACGGTTAGTCTGTTGAGGATACAATATATTTAACACTCCCTCTTAGACTCAACAATTACAATCAGCAGCACTAACTATGCCTAAGTGCTGTCTCTGGAAGTCAAAAACTAACTTTCCTAGTGGCTTGGTGAAGATGTCAGCAAGCTGATCTCTAGAACCACAAAATTGTAGTGCAATGTCACCATTATTGACTAACTCGCGTATGAAATGAAACCGAGTGTCAATGTGTTTACTCTTCAACCGATACACTTTGGTTGGGTGCTCTTGGACTTCAAATCCAGGTGGTTGATTGACATAAACTTCTTCTTCTAAAAAACCATTTAGGAATGCTGACTTGACATCCATTTGGTAAACTTGCCATTTGTGTTGTGGTGCTATGGCCAATAAAGTCCTTACAGTGTCTAATCTTTCTACTGGAGCAAACGTTTCACCATAATCAATACATGGTTGTTGTGAAAATCCTTGGGCAACAAGTCTTGCCTTGTGCTTTTCAATCTGCCCTTTTTCATTTAGTTTGGTTTTGTAAACCCACTTGACACCAATACTCTTTTTGTGAGTTGGCAGATCAACAAGATCCCATGTCTTGTTCTTCTCAATGGAGTCAATTTCTTGGTTCATTGCTTGAACCCAATGTGGCTCCTTGGCTGCTTCCTTAAAGGATGTGGGTTGACATGACATTAAAGCAAAAAGATTATGTTGCTCAAAGTCATCCAACTGTTGATGGATTTCTCTCAAACTTCGAGTTCTCTGATTTTGTGGTTCAGAGAATGATTCCCTGCTGGAAGTTGAGTTATCCTGTGAGTTATCTGGTTGTCCTTCAACCTGAAGTCTTGGAAGAGAAGTTTGTGATACTTTCTATTCTGAATGTTCTGTGTTTTCAGAACTTGGCAACAATGGATTTTGGCTGTCCACTTGCTGATTTTCTGAATCATTCCAGAATTTATTTTCAAAAAATTGTACATCTCTGCTGAGGATTAATTTTTTTGTGATGGGATTGTAAAGCCTATAAGCTTTAGATGTTTCACTGTATCCAGTGAAAAGACATTTTTCACTTCTGTCATCAAGCTTCTTCCTTAATTCGGAAGGTACGTGTGCATATGATATGCATCCAAATGTCCTTAGATGAGCTACATTGAGCTTTGTCCCACTCCAAGCTTCTTGGGGAACTTTCATCTGTATACTGGTGGGTGGTGATCTGTTCAGAAGATAGACTGAGCATGCTACTGCTTCAGCCCAAAAAGTATTTGACAAGTGTTTTTCTTTAAGAAGTGTTCTTGCCATATTCATGATGGTCTGATTTTTTCTTTCAGCCACTCCATTCTGCTGTGGAGTATACCTTGTTGTTGCTTGCATGATGATGCCTTGAGACTTGCAGAAAGTTGCAAATTCTTTGGAGTTGTATTCTCCTCCTCCATCTAACCTGAGTACTTTGAGAAATTTACCACTCTGTTTTTCAGCTTCTGCTTTGAATTCTTTGAATTTTGTAAATGTTTCAGACTTGTGTCTGAGAAAATAGATCCATATTTTCCTGCTGAAATCATCAATAAACGTTAGAAAGTAAAAACTACCACCTATTGACTCTGTTTGCATTGGTCCACATAGGTCAGTGTGGACAAGTTCAAGATGCTATTTGGCTTGATTGGAAGACTATGGAAAACTGGTTCTCTTGTGTTTTCCAAGTATGCAAGACTCACATGGGGGGATTTGTTCTTTAAAAATATGTAAACCTTTGACCATGGGGGGATCTCGTATGCCAAACCATTGATTCATTCATGGTTGATGCACTCTGTGCATAAGGTTGATTCAGATTTGCAGTTCTGAGGGTAAGGGGAAACATCCTATTTGGAGTCATAAGGATTTCAGAAATTAATTTTCTGCTGGGTTTTCTATCATAGATCTTACAAGATGCTCCCTCAAAAAGTAACTTATATCCCTTTTCAATGAGCTGTCCTACACTTAACAAATTATGTTTTAAGTCTGGAACATGATAGACATTAGATATGTCTTTCTTTACATTCTGTTTTGTAAGAATAGGAACAATTCCTTTTCCTCGAACTTTGACTAAATGATCATTACCAAGAGTAATATCAGAGGAAATTGAAGAATCAAGGCATGAGAGTAATTCTTTGTTACCTTTCATATGATTGCTGCATCCATTGTCGAGCAACCAGAGATCTTTAGGTTGTTGTTCAGTTTTGTGGCATGAGAGAAACATACCTCTTGAGGTGTCTCCTGTGTGATTTGACACATGTGCTCTGCCTGAGAGCTGATCTGCCTGCTTCTTCCTGCATTCAGATTCATAGTGCCCATACTTTTTGCAATAATAGCATTGTATGCTAGTTTTGTCATTAGACCTTCTCCCTCTGCCTCTTTGAGGCTAGAAATTATGATGTTGATATTGTTGTTGATTTCGTTGACCTTGGAGATTCTGATTTGGATATTGTTGTCTGTTTCCTCCAGTGGTATGAGGGTTACCTTGATTGTTCCCTCTTCCTCTACTTCTTCCTCTTCCTTTCCCTCTTCTTAATGAGAATTGAGATTGGAAGGCATTTGAGATTGACTCATCTGTGAGATGTAGTCTTGTCTCATGTGTCACCAGAGAACCAATTAGTTCATCTGTTGAAAATCTTGATAAATCCTTGGATTCAAGGATGGCTGTTACAACCATTTCAAATTTCCTGGGTAGACTTCTGAGAATTTTCTCAACAATTTGTTGATCATTGATGGTTTCACCAATTAGTTTGATCTGATTCACGATTCCCATGACTCTGGTCATGAACTGATCCACTGTTTCAGACTCTGTCATCCTTAGAGTCTCAAATTGCGTCCACAAGGTCTGCAGTTTAACTGTTTTTACCCTGTCATTTCCTTGGTAGGACGTTTTGAGGATGTCCCAGGCCTGTTTGGAAGTACCAGCGCCTGTGATTTTCGAAAAAATCGAATCATCCACAGAGTTCTGTATCCAGAATTTTTTGTTGTTTTCCTTGGTCCTCAGAGTTGCCTGAGCAATTCTTTGAGAATTTGTCACGATAGTGAGGGCAGTCGGATCTGGTTCCACATAGCCAAGATCCACTGGTTCCCAGAATTATTGTGCTTGCAAGAACGACCTCATTTAAAGAGACCAAAATTTGTAATTCTTTCCCAGAAGAATTGGACCCTGAGTCGGGCCTAGATTGTTAGTCGACGCCATTTAAAAAAAATTTGCAGAAAAAAATAGAGGGCAAATTCGTATTTACCTCCGATCTCAGAAACGTCGATTTGCCGATGGCTAGTTTGCCGATGGTCGATAGGAGCTTATCGGGCTTGGATTGGCCCTTGGTCACCTTTCAATGTGACCACACGCCTTGTGTTAAAGCGCTATGGGCTTTTCCCGTTTCTTTGGCTTACAAATCGCCGAAATGCGAAAAATGGCCTTTGATCTTTTCAACGGTCCAGATCTGCAGTGATCGGACGGTCCAGATCATATCGGGATATCGCGATTCGGGATTTCGCGAATCGAGATTTCACGAGTTCTGATGTCGAGTGTTTCTGACTCCCCGAATCCGCGATCACCGATTTTTCGATGGCGATGTCCTATAGGGACTTTTCTGATGGCTCCGATCTGCGACACGTGTCCTCAACAGATGGATGGTCGTGATCTCTCCTCGCGATTTCGTGATATGTTATGTCCAAGACCTCTTGTATCCAGGATCCGCGAAATGCCGATCACCAATTTACTCGTTTGACAAGATGACGTCAGCTGGGCCCTGCAAATGGAGGGTTTCTCCTATCGGGATTTTTCTGAAAGCCTTGATCTCTGCCACGTGTCCTTGAAAGATGGACGACTCAGATTTGTGTCAGGGATTTCTCTGGAAAGAAACCCGAACACTCATTCTCAGGTTTCGTGATTTCCTGAATCCCGATATGCCGATGGCCCTTTCCTTTTCGGGACTTTTTCCGAGTCCCCAGATTTGCGCCACGCGTCCTTGAAAGATGAACGGTCCTGATTCAGCCTCGAGATATCACGGTTAGCGATGCTCCAAAATTCTGTCAACTTGAAACTCCGAATGCCGATACGCTGACGACACCCTCGATGTCCGCCACGTGTCTAGGATATATGGACGGCTGAGATCTGATTGGGATTTTGCGTATCCCGATTTTGCGAGTTGCGATTTCAAATTTCTTTGACAACTTGAAACCCCGAATGCCGAAATGCCGACGGGTGCTGCAATGTTTTCCACGTTTCCGGACAAGCGAACGGCTGAGATCTTATCGCTATATTGCGTATCGCGATTTCACGAATTACGATGTCAAGTTTCATTCACAACTTGAAACCCCGAATGTCGATATGCCGATGGGTTAATCTGCTGCCACCTGTCCTATGAGATGGACGGCTGTGATCATTTCAGGATTTCACGATTTTGCATATTGGAGTTTTTGGAGAGAGGATTCTTTCGCTCCTCCAACTCCTGATTCTCGATTGTGCAATGGGATAGGATCTCGCCACATGTCTCTTGATCGGATGGTCAAGGTGACATCGGGATTTCGCATGTGAAAAAAACTCCTGTGCGCTCCACACGACTAATCGTCGTGCAACTTCTTGCTGATCTAATGGCTGTCGGGCCTGTGTTCAAGATCTGACGGCTGAAATTATTTCACCTGTTTCGCGCTTTCTTGTTCCCTTCTGAACTGGTTTTCCGCCTCGAATTCGTACGCAGGACGAATCTTATGGCCTCACTGGTTGTTCCTTGCATGTTTGACGCGATCTTTGAAGAATTTGACAGAATTCCTCCCGTGAAAGAAAAGATTCGTGAATCTTTCAAAAATTTGAAAGAAGTTCACGAATTCTTCGTTATCTGCTACAATCTTTGACAGATTTGAGTGATTTCTTGAAATCTTTAAACGATTCTGCCTTTCTCATGAATCTTTAACAATTTGATCATTTTCTTCTAGTTCTTTAAGCGAACTTCCGTTCTGCAACTCTTCTGCGTCAATCTTTGACGGTTCTTTGAATAAACTGTGCAGGTTTTTTTAAAGTTTCTTCTCCTGCTATCTCTGCTTCCTCCGCAAGCTTCTTACGACAATCTTTAAAGAGTATTGCAGACAGCTTTCCAAGCCTTGTGAAAATACTGTGTCGCGTGCTCTCAAGATGCGTGTAAGCTCTACGCTGTGAGGATCGTGTTGCTCTCCGGACTGTGTGAAGAGGCTTACTGCTGAAGCTCTGATACCATGATAAATTGTGAAGGACAGAGAAATGCAGAGAGAAAATAATAGTATATTCAAATGTATGAAGAAGTACAAAACTCAGAAGATCACACTTACAATGTAAGATGGTTGAGCTATATATGCTCACGAAAGACAAAAATAGAAAGTACAACTGTCCAGTACAACTGGCAGTGTACTGTTAGTCTGTTGAGGATACAATATATTTAACATTAATGTATATGCCACCCCTCAATAGGTTTTAGTAAATGATATCTAGTTTATGTGAGGGAGGGTAGAGTCTCACAAAAGAATCCCTTCGCGAAATGTATAAGGTGTTGTATAATTCCCTTCGTGTCTGTCATGGTCTCAACCGGTTGCACAGTGTTGAACTAAAGACCTCTATGATTCTATCATGCTAAGATAACTCTTCAATACCAGCAAAGCCCCTTGACATTTCTCAAATTTTATTTGACATCTTCTCTATCCCTACAACTTGAACCCAGTGGCCATCAATCGTTGAAGTAATAATATATCCCTTGTAAATTGTTAATGGTGGGTATATAACTGAACTATGAAGTAGATTTTGTCCCATGTGGAAAGAAATAAGTTTACACCGTCTACGCACAACATGCTTGTCTGTTTTTGAAAGGTAGTCTAAGATCAACAGTTAGATATGTTTCTCGGTTTATAACACTAAAATTAATATACACCATCCATGTATGAAGGGACCTAGTACAGTTTCTCTAGATATTCAGTATTTATGACTACTTTGTAAAGTTTTCCTTGTATTTCTTTAAATCTTTTTTCTCTTGAATTGATACACAACACTAATAAGAGGCCATGCTTTATGCGAAGGTACCCATCAGTGAGTTGTTTCCCCATCCATACTCAGACCTAAGCGATTGTCCAGCCGGAAAACAACAAGGAAAGGTCATGTGAGGTGGGGTCGGAAGTTAAGTAATGTCTTGGCATGATGTGTTAAATAGATAATTATCATTATTTTTCTTCAAGTTTAATAATAATAAATAAATAATAGTTAATGATTAATAATGAAGATATACCTTCTTGATAAAAGGTCACGTCTCTTCATGAAAGGGAACCCATGTGTGGGAATATAAGGCCGTGATTCTCAGTATCCATCTTATTCATTATTATACTTTTATTATTCAATATATCATTTATTATCCTATATGGATATATTTATATTTCAAGTATTTTGGATTATTAACTCATGAGGGAGGTTGGTTCACCGCAATCAAGGAGTTGGAGGCTTCAATATCAAAGAATCTTACTCGGTGAAAGAACAACATGCCTCTCTCTCGCATGATGATATTTGGAGGAAACGTTGGGGAATTGATATATGGTTGAAGGTAGGGACATTTCTATGGTTAATGACCCATGGAAAAATCCTAATCTATGACCATCTCATTTGTCATGGATTCTGAGGAACATGACTAAATGTATTGTGTGGCGAGGATAGTGAAACCATGGAGAACCTACGAAACACTTGCATATTTATACAAGTTATCTAAGATCAAGGAGCTAATGCTTTCAAGAAAACCGATAGGACGATGGACTCCATTAGGATTACTAACTTCTCTTGGAGTAGTCAGGGTTTTAAATTTCCCCTTATAAATAGAACTAGTAGTTATTTCTTGGCTTCCTAGTGTGGGAGTTATGGAAGGAACATAATAGAAGTATTTTAAAATATGAGTATATTCATCTCTCTACTTTATGGACCAAAATCAAGCAAGACATCATGGAGACAATAATCGTAGAAATATTTCTCGACACTGATGGTGGCTCCTACTTAATTGGTTAACCCCTACTTATATCCCCATCCCCACTCCCTTGACCTCCACCCCCCATTATTTCCTCCTCTCTGTTAACTTAAACTTTGACAATGCTTCTAAAGGAAACATAGGTCCAACTAGCTTTGGTTGTGTTTTTAGAAAGTACACAAGTAGTATTCTTCATATCTTTAATGGATTTATTGGTTCCAAAACTAACAATGTAGTCGAAATATGGGGCCTGCTTAAAGGTATGGATATTTCTTGTGCCAACCGATATGACACAATCATCATGGAGGGTGATTTTCTACATACCATTAACCTACTCGCTTTACTTTAGAACATATATTAACCGAGTAATATCTTCAACATTTAGAGTCTTGTGTATATTCTCTATATTATCCTTGCTAACATCCATAAGACAAGCCCTTTATTTCCCTCACATGTCAAAAGAGACGCTAATAAGATTGCGGATTCTCTCGCCAATGAAGGTGTCTCTCATCACTCCCCCCTTTAATCATAGTTGGGATGAACTGGCGAATGAATCCTTGCAATAGCAATGTCATTCCCTATCTCTTCAGTTCAAAAGAACCGAGATGTGGTGGCATATGCTCATGTAGCCAAGCTAATATGATAGGTGGCAGAGACGAGGGAAGTTATTACATAGCGAGGAGGTTCTTGCCTAATGGTTTTCCCTATTCTATCTCCCCGGTAACTTTTCTGCAGACCAACTTCCCTACTCCGATTGTGAATGTGATATCTTCCGACCATGATTAGCATAAGACATCGCAGGATGAGAGGCAGTGCAATTTACTGGCTCCATCACTGGTTGATCATTATGAGTCCTTCAATGAATATTGATGAGGGGATTAGATATTTCCTGGTCGGTTTCATATCTGCGCATGGGAGGAAGCTTAAAATTTTGGGTAAGATCTCTAATTTTATTCCTTGTTTGGTGAGCGATATATTTCTTCATTTCAATTTGAATATGAGAGATCTGCAGCAGTGGAAGTTGGTGTTTTGGCAAGTTGACAAGACGGGGGGGTTTGCAGTTGGATATTTAGGATCTCATGGACTCTCGGAAATCAAAGGAAGGAAAGGAGTCCAAACACAAAACTAAATCCACACTCATGGTCGAGGAAGCGACACTACACAATCATTCTAAAGTCGATAAGATAGTAAGGGATTCCATGGCCATTCTAGAAGAGGATGTGTGTTCTATTTGATATTCCACTCAGGATTAATAGGTGTAGAGGAAAGTGAGGAGGTGATTATGTACCTAGGTTTCACTATGACTCAAATTTTCACATGATTGTAGAGTTGTATTGGCATGTAAAATATTTGATGGGTCAAGACATGAAGCCGCAAGAGGGAGAAATCTCACCCGAGTGGATGTGCTAGAGTGTCAAAATATCCTTCTCTTTATAATGACATCTTAGTTTCTGAAAAAACAAGGATTTGACCGAGTCCTAGGAGGTGCCCCAAGTTTATGTGTATGATGATTGATAGACGAGATGTGGTATTAATTTGTTATTTTCCATTATTTTTTCTAGTTTTTTATTATAGTCATGGAATCTATGTATTAGGCTTGTCATCGGATAAATACTCATAGACATTTATAATTTTTTATTTTTTTCTCAAGTTGGGACAACATTGTTGCTTTCTTAAGTTATGCAATGTAGTTTTTTTTGCTTTCTTAAGTTATGCAATGTAGTTTTTTTCAAGGAAAAGAAGAACATTCTTTATTTCAATTAAGAATAAAAAAGTACAACCTTCATCTACACTAAGGCATTATACATACCAAAGGGATTAGCTTAAATATAAATCCCATATGGGTTACTAGGTCTCCATATATAATTACCCTTAAACATTGTGTAAAAAATGGTCTTCAAAAACACTTCATGGTGCTTCACTGCACCAAGCTATCAAAGTAGAAAAAACTTACCTTATCAAATATTGAAAACAACAAAAAGTAATATTTTAATATGTTCCATTGACCCTTAGAGCCACAAGTTCTCCATAATTTCCCCTAACAAGCCCCTTAGAAATAAAACACAGATAAGACTTATTGATCAATAGCTTGTCAATATGTGTAGTAGCACTTTCTTTTTGAGGAACTCTACCTGTCACATTTTGCCTCATTTTTTGTGTCACCTCAATTTTTGTGTCCATTGTTGGGTAGTTTTTTTACGCATGGTTTTTTCATCGTTTTCTATTTCTAGTTAAGGAATTAGGGTTGTTGACTAATCTAGGTCCTTAGGTTAGATTTTTGCATGTCACTAGCTCCTATATGTATATTTTTTTGTAAACAATGTATCACTATGAATGAATATAGAATATGTTGGTTTTCCCTGTTTGGGTTTCCAGGGGAAAAATCTTAGTGTAATGTGTGTATTTTCTATTGTATCTTTTATGTTCTTTTATTGAAAATCTATTTGCACTAAAATATTACACAGGGTTAAAATCTACAAATAAGACCCAACAATAGGAAAATAAAATACTAAATCTTTCCATTGATTTGAAACATTTTTTTATGATTTTTACTTTCACTTCTAATCCAATCCATCAAAGTGCATATAGAAATATACTTCTAGATGATAATCCTTTTCCACAAACTATCCTTTGAGATCATATTCTAAAGAGATTGTTCCAGAAGAATAATTATACCATAAACACCAACCTCCCTTATCCTTCGACTTGAGTAAGGACAACCATTTTATGAGATGTGTAACTACCATGTCCTTCCCTCCTCTCGACAAAAAAAATAAAATATGACTTATTTTCCCCTTCCAACACTCCCTTAGTAATGTAGGCTAGAGAATGCCAATATATAGGAATTATTTCTAATATAGACTTGACAAGAGTTACTCTTCTCCCCTCGGAAATCCATTTATTACACCAAAAATTGAGTCTCTTTTGAAACAAACATACCTTAAACTCTTTTTCATATCCCAAGTCCTAAACGGAAATATCTTACTCAAATGTTATATTTTAGCCTCTCTTAACTCATTAAAATAGATAGTAGACTTGAGACATTAACCTTCATGAAGGATCTATGCAGGCCTATCTATGGACTAGATAATCATTCAATGAAATAGCATAACAATATACTAAACTAAATGATTAAATCACAATACTATAGAAAGAAGAAAGAATTTTAATTGCACAAAAAGGTTGCGTTCACTGTGATCAACCTTGATATTTATAACAATACATAGATTCATAGAACAAATAGTTAGTTGCTCCCGATTGAACGCTTACAACAATTGATTTTAGAAAACTACTCATGCATTTTGCATGCATTATTTAGTTAGAAAAATGCAAATGGATTGATGGATTGATGGATTGCATCATGTCATATGATTGACAAGGCTGCATCAATTACCAACATACTCCCCCATTGATGCTAAGAGGGCTCATAATCTGATCTCGAAGTTTCTAAAACTGGACTTTAGCAACTCCCTTAGTGAAAATGTTTGTAAGTTGTTCTTGGGTATTTATATACATTAGTTCTACTTCCTTCTTTTGCACCAAATCTCTAATGAAATGATACTTTAAATCAAAATGTTTTGTCCTGCTATGATGGACTAGATTCTTGGCCAATTTGATGGCACTAGTGTTATCACAAAATATCACTGTAGGATGAATTTGCTTCTCTCCAATTTCTTCTAGAACTTTTCTAAGCCATAATGCTTATGTACCTGCTGAGGTGATTGCAACATATTCTTCTTCTGTGGATGAAAGTGCAAATACACTTTTCTTCTCTGAGCTCCAAGTAATCAACCGCGAACCAAAAGAGAAACAATTACCAGATTAAACCTTTTAGAAGTGTAGTAATGAATACCAAAATTTAGAGTTCCTCTCACATACCTCAAAATCCTCTTGGCTTCCTTCATATGTATTTCAAATGGCTCTATCATGTATCTTGAAACAAGAGAAATGGAATAAGCAATATGTGTGGGTTAGAAACATCAAATTTCCAACAATACTTCTGTATGTTGCCTCATCAACTATTTCAGCACCATCATCTCTACACAACACAATTCCATGAGCAGTTGGAGTGGTGGAGGCTGGTTTACTTTCTACCATATCAAATTTCTTCAACATATCTTTTGCATACTTTGTTTGACAAGTGAAAATTTCATCCTCATTTTGATAAACCTCCATACCCAAAAAATACTGCATGAGACCCAAATCTTTCATCTCAAATTCATTCATCATAGCAATTTTGAATTCATCCTTCATCTTAGAACTACTACCCATATATAATAAGTCATCAACATATAGACTTACAATAAGAATATCATTACCATCTTGTTTGTAGTAAAGCGTAGGTTCACTTTTACTTCTATTGAAGCCATTGTCGTGAAAATATCCATCAATTTTAGCATACCATGCTCTTGGTGCTTGCTTGAGGCCATATACAGCCTTCTTCAACTTGTATACTTGATGTTCCTTTCCTTGCACTTCAAAACCTTGTGGTTGTTCCACAAACACTTCTTCTTCTAAGTACCCATTCAAAAAGGCACTTTTCACATCCATGTGATGAATGCTCCATTTCTTCTGAGTTGTTAATGAAATCATCATTCTAACCGTCTCTTGTCTCGCTACTGGTGCAAATGTTTCTTCATAATAAATTCCATACCTCTGGGTGAAGCCTTTAGCAACTAATCTTGCCTTGTGTCTTTCAACACTCCCATCACTATTGTACTTAGTCTTGTAGACCCATTTAGTACCAATCTTTTTCTTGTCATGTGGAAGTTTTGTAAGCTCCCAAGTATCATTCCTGTGAATAGAATCTATCTCTTCTTGCATTGCTTGCAACCAAACCTCATTAGTACATGCATATTTAAAGCATGATGGTTCAAAATCAGCCTTGGAAAGTAAAGCAAAATTTATTGTCTCCCCTATTGGATTTTCTTCATGTGTTAGACTTTTACTCCTTTGATAAATGTCACATAATCTTCTTACCTTCCTTGGAGAATTTGCATTTGATGTTGGGCTTGCACTTGGAACTGAAGAATTAGATGAGGGGCTACTTGGTGGATTTGTAGCACTTGGAACTGAAATATTAGTTGGCTGCTCATTATCAATATCATCAATAATATCCTTATCAAAAACATATTTAGACATATCATCATGGCATTTTTTATGACCATAAACTCCCCCTTCATAAAAAATTACATCTCTTGAGACAAGAATGTTATTAGTGAGGGGATTATACAACCTGTAAGCCTTACTTTGTTCACTATATCAAACAAAAATGCATAGCTCACTTTTTGGATCTAACTTTTGTCTCTTTTGATCAACTACATGGACATAGGCTACACAACCAAAAACTCTAAAATGATTAACATTAGGTTTTTTTTCATACCATGCTTCATATGGAGTCATCATATCAAGTGCACTTGTGGGACATCTATTCAGAATATATACAGATGTAGCAACTGCATCACCCCAAAAAGAATTGCTTAATCCCTTTGTTTGTAACATACTTCTTGCCATTTCCACCACTGTATGATTCTTCCTCTCTGCTACTCCATTTTGTTGAGGTGTGTAAGCAGTGGTGAGTTGTCTTTTGATTCCATTCATATCACAATAATTCTGAAAAGATTTTGAACAAAATTCTGCTCCACGATCAGTCCTTAATAACTTGATTTTACAACCTCTTCCAATTTCCACAAGGGATTTAAACCTCTTGAATGTATCAAAGGCTTCATCCTTAGTCTTCAAAAAATAAACCCAACACTTTTGTAAGTAATCATCAATAAAATTAATAAAATATTATGACTTACCCAAACTCTTTGTCTGCATAGGACCACAAATGTCTGAGTGAACTAAGTGAAGTGGATAATGGGCCCTCCAAGCATTTCCTTTTGAAAAAATTTCTCTTGCATGCTTTCCTTTAGCACATCCTTCACAAATATCCTTTTTTTCTTGAACCTTAGGCAAACCATACACTAATTATTTTGATGTTAGAAGCTTCAGACTATGAAAATTCAAATGTCCATACCTAAGATGCCACAACCAACTTTTTTCTTCATACGCCATATTGGCAAGATGGTTGTTATGTTCTCCAAACATTAATGGGAACATCCTATTCTTTGACATAGGCACAACTGTAACCATCATATTGCCTCTACTCTTATCATAAATTGTACATTGTTGATTTTCAAACACCACCTTATAATTTTTCTCACACAATTGGCCAACAATAAATAAATTATGCTTTAATTGTGGAGTGTAATAAACTCTCATCCATTGTAGAGAATAGCTTCTTATTTCGTGACATGTGGTTAGAACAACCTGAATCTAAATACCAAATATCTTTAGTGCCATTTTCAGCTTTGTCATAAGATAAAAATAAATTGTTTGAAGAGGCTTCATCACCTTCTTGAGAATAATTAACACCTTTGTTATTATTGCCTTCTTTTAATCTATAATCCCTTTCAAAGTGACCATACCTTTTACAATAATAGCACTGGATATTTCTTTTATCAAATCTGCCTTTGCCTCTTCCTCTTGAACCGCCCCTTCCTCTTGGATAATTGTGATTCTGACCTCTACCTTGGCTTTGGTTTCTTTTGTTTCTAGTGTTGGCATCTTCATTCTTTGTAATTTGTAATTTTGAAGAAAAAGTTTTCTCGCCACTTTTTCCAAATGAATCTATCAATCTTTCTTCATGAGACATAAGAGATCCAACTAGGTGATCAAACTGGAGAGTAGACAAATCCTTGCTTTCATCAATGATTATTGCAACATGGTTCCACCTTGGTTTTAGAGACCTCAACACCTTTTTAATCAAAACCTCTTTGTCCACAATTTCTCCAAGTGTAGCCATCTTATTGACTACATCTTCTACTCTCACACAATAATCACTACATTTTCAGCTTCTTGCATCTTCAAATTCTCAAATTCTCTTTTCAATGTCTGTAGCTTGACAACTTTGACTTGATCACTGCCTTGGTAAGCTTCTTGTAGAGTTTTCCAGGCATCCGTTGTTGTCTTTGCACCTGCAATTCTTGGAACCAAGCTTTTATCAAGAGCAATTTGAATATGAAAGAAAGATTAAGCATTCTTCCTTCTATATTCCTTCCTAGCTACTCTATCATTTGCGTTTAGAGTCGTCCAATCTTCTATCTCTGCATAACCCGTTTCTACAATCTCCCATAGATATTTTTCTATCAAAAATTTCATCATCTTTATGCACCAATAATCATAATCATTTCCATTAAATTCTAGAATGGGCAATGAATTAGAGTTTGACATGATTACCCTAAAACAACAACTAGCTCTGATACCAAATGAAAGATCTATGCAAGCCTATCTATGGACTAGATAATCATTCAATGAAATAGCATAACAATATACTAAATACTAAATGATTAAATCACAATATCATAGAAAGAAGAAAGAATTGTAATTGTACAAAAAGGTTGTGTTCACTGTGATCAACCTTGATATTTATAACAATACATAGCTTCATATAATAAACAGTTAGTTGCTCCTGATTGAACGCTTACAACAATTGATTTTAGAAAACTACTCATGCATTTTGCATGCATTATTTAGTCAGAAAATCTATATCTGAATACAAATAGACAGAAAAAAGAAAACTACAAATGGATTGATGGATTGCATCATGTTAGATGATTGACAAGACTGCATCAATTACCAATTACCAAGTTGGACTAACCGCCACAGCTCTCGTGAACTAGGGGTGTTGGACTAACCGCCCCTCTCATGGACTAACCGCCATGCTGGGAACATGGGACTAACCGCACACTCAAGGTGATGTTGTTGATTTGGAAGTTTACTAACACCTGCGGGTTTTGGTGTAATGGAAAATCTTAACATGGTATTAGAGCCTTGGCCCAGGTTCAATTCCATCGAGTTTCGTCGAAGGGGGAGTGTTAGACTAACCGCCGCACCTCTCCTCTCGTGATCTAGGGGTGTTGGACTAACCGTCGCACCTCTCATGGACTAGCCGCCATGCTGGGAACATGGGACTAACTTCCCACTCAAGGTGATGTTGCCGATTTGGAATTTTACTAACACTTGCGGGTTTTGGTGTAATGGCAAATATTAACACTTCATACCAATGTATTTACAATATAACTAATGTATGGCATGAAATCCACCTAGATTGTTAACCATTAGGGAAAAATAAAACATCATCTACAAAAATGAGGTATGCAAGGAATTCTTTTCCCCCACCCTAATCCCTTGAATACTCCTCATTATTCTAGATTCTTGAATGTATCTACTCTAACCCTCAACAACTAACAAGAATAGCAAGGAGATAGAAGACACCCTTATCTTAGGCCCCTGGATGGATTTTAAAATGGGAAAGTATCCCTATTAAAGAACATGACATAGGCTAATAAAGTAACACTAATATGATTCATTGTCTCCTCACCAAATTCTCTTTATAAACTTTGTAATAAGAAGTTAATTGGTTTTTCAAAATGTTGATTAATATTCAAAAATCACTTGGAAGTTGAATTATGATGATAAGTCTTTCAAGAAAACAACTATGTAAAATAAGTACATTCAATAAAGAGGAGATATGAGGAAATGAACAAGAGAAGTAGTAGACACAAAATAAAAGTAAACAAAGCAACAGTGCAGGCACATCATTGTGTAGCAAGTGCCTCGTCTCTGCATATGGGACTAGATATTTTATGACTAAACCATTCTAGAAGGCAGTGTAAATGATACAGATGGTGCAAAAAATAAAAGTAAACAAAGCAACAGTGCAGGCACATCGTTGTGTAGCAAGTGCCTCGTCTCTGCATATAGGACACGATATTTTATGACTAAACCATTCTAGAAGGCAGTGTGAATGATACAGATGGTGCACAAAATAAACGTAAACAAAGCAACAATGCAGGCACATCGTTGTGTAGCAAGCACCTCGTCTCTGCATATGGGACAAGATATTTTATGACTAAACCATTCTAGAAGGCAGTGTGAATGATACAAATGGTTGCATGCTAATTGTTTTGCACTCTCCCCATTTTTAAATTTATTTCAACAAATTACGCACATCACTTCATCCCCATTTCCATTGTCCTCCCACACAATTATAACGTCCGGAAAACCATCCACTACTTCTGCAGCATTACTACTTCCAACTTCATTCATCCCAAAGCTTATGATAATTTCATGTTTGAAATTGAAGTTATTCACCTTAAAAGATGATGGGTTGGCCGCAACAGATGTGTTTTATGTAAAGATCGTGAGGAAACCTCTACTCATATTTTTATTGGATGTTTGTAAGCAACTCAGGTAATAAGGATCGTCCAGAAGGAGCTCAAGATGACGTCTTCTTGGAACAATTCCTACCTGGAAGATTATTTGAAGGATTGGCTGGAAGACAAAGTTGTAAAACAATATGAAGGGATGCCAAGTTTCCTAGTTTCTGACATTTGGTGGACCGGAAACTCAAGTATTTTCAAGAATAAGGAGATCTCTTAGAAAATCATTGTTGACATCATTTGGAATTTGTCTAAGGAATTTGTGACAAATCTCAAGATAAAAAAATCAAGAATGTCATCCATATCTGAGCTGGACTTCGAGACTCCCTCATACTTTTTCGATGGGGCTAGTCAAGGTCGTCCACCAATTTGTGGGGCTAGGGTTTTTCTATAGCTCAATAAAAACCATTTCTATCAAGTTTGTTATTCTCTAGGGAGAGGTACCAACAAATAAGCATAATTCATTTCTCTACGAACTTTATTGGAGGCAACAATTAAAAAATTGGTGAAGAAGCTGAAGATTATGTGAGACTCCAAGTTGGTAATCGATTGGGAAAGTGAGAAGGAGTTTGTTTCTGAACTAAGTCTAAATCAATTACTCCATGATATCAATCTTTTTTTTCCAATCCTTTGATTGACTCTCATTCATCCATATCTACAGAGAACTTAATGTCAAAGCTAATGCACTATCCAAGGAGGAACTGTCTCTCCCTATGGGAGCCTTGGGTTTCTATGAGTTTATCGATAATGTGGAGACCTAAGCCATGGAATTCCAACCATAAAATCATTCCACTGTTGGATTGAAATAGTGTGCGAATGATGTTTAGCTAGGACGATAATATGGATGTATCTATCATAAGTTATAACAAGTAGAAAAATATGGACATGAGATAGTTTTGTAGATATCAGATATGATATATGCTATAAGAAGTGAAGATGTGAAGATATAAGAACTAGTGGTCTTTCCTTTTTTGGGACAAGAAACATATATATTCATCCCTCTTGAATATAAAGACTCTTTCTTTCTATATATATATATAATTCCCTCTTCTTCTTGAATAAAGCTAAAAATGAAAATTAAGAATAAAGTTAAAAATTGAAATTAAGGTTACAATTAAAATTGATTAAACAAGTTATATTTGAAATTATGGCTATGATTAAAGTCCAAACTAAAATTAAAATATTAAATAAACTTTAGAGGAACCTTCTTAATTATAAAAATGGTTTTTTAGTTAAAATTTTACATTAATACAATCTTAAATTCTAATTTTCTCTTCACAAATCACTAATTTTTCATGATTATGGACCACATTAATTTTGTTTGAAATGTTGAAATTATAATCATTTTATGGAAGAATAAACTCTTGTACACTTACCTCTTTAAGGGAGAAATCTTGAAATCATCAATGTTCCAATACATTAACAAGGCATAGTCTAACAGTTCTACGTTTTTTACATTTTCCAGTGATTACCACCACTTGAATCTCACAACTCAATTGTTGGCCAAATCGCAATTTATAGTGCTCAAATCATGTTTAGGAATGCATTTTGGAAGACCATATTGGCGCTATTGGGGTGCCACCTCATGTTTTCTATGCATTCCATCCTCAAACAGATGGCCAAACAGAGGTTGTCAACACAATCTTGGTGAATGCTCTCTGAAGTCACTTTGGGCGTAACAAACAATGGGACAATTACTTACACATTCTCGAGCATAGCTACAACAAGGCAACACATTCTTCTACAAGATTTTCGCCTTTTGAAGTCTTCTTGGGCTTCCAACCAGCATCTCCAACCAAGATCCCACTCAATTGGGCTCCTCAAGGCACCTTCCATCAACAACAATTGTCACCTCAACGATTTCTCCAACAAATTGCACAACGCCACAGTGCAGTCACATCAGCACTGAAAGAAGCCGAAGATCATGCCAAACAGTGCCATGAAAAACAAACAACCTTCATGGCCTTTCAACCAGGGGATCAAGTCTCATTACACTTGGATAAGAAGCGCTTCAAAGGCCACCATCACAAGCTCCAATATTGTCCATATGCAATACTCGACAAGATTGGAGAAAATGCATATAGGTTGGATCTTCCACCACAAATGGGAATCCACAATGTCATTAACGTAAATCAGTTAAAGTTGTTTGAGCCTTCCCTCTTGCAGGAACCAGTCACAATCACTCATTGAGTGGACAACATTCCCGATTTCCAACTCCCATTGGCCAGAGACACTATACTGGATACTCGAAGGTGCTCTACAAGACACTAGACTTAGACTTCATAGACTTCATATCTGGTAGCCAGCCAATGCCAAACTCCAGATCAGGCAAAGTGGATCACAACTCATGTATTGCACAACAAGTTGTCACATTTTCTCATGGAAGCAGTGGCGCTTCCATATCTAAACAAGGAGGAATTGGGCCAAGGAGGGCACCTAGGGGAACGTCCACCTCGGGCACACAAGTCAATCACCTAGGCACAACACTTCTTCACCTTTTGATGATGAATTAAATATATCTAAAATAAATGGTTCCCTTGCTATATAAGGTGAACCAGGACTAGAATAAAGTATTCTTACCTTTTTTTCCTGAAGCTATGTGTCTTGGTTGTTTTCATTTCTAAGTTTGCAATTTACATTCACGACAATTTCATTTTTAGGGTTTTCTGAATAATAAATAGGGTGCCTTTCTTCATGGCTTCCTCCTGATGACTCTGTTTGCCATGATTCCACCTCTGAGAAAAAGATTATCTCATTAGGTAGCCACTCTCTCAGGGAGAAAATCATTTCCTTCAATCTTTTTGAGGTAGAAGGGAGGGCGCACTAACTGGGGTTTGTGCCCTTGTCGGTTTCTTCTTTGTGGGAATGAAGTGAGTGCACCCTCTTCCGTGGATGCATAGCCCACTTTCCAAAACCTCTTGGCCAGTATCAAGTCACCCCGGTCTGGGTCCCCATTTGCTTGGTCACCCAAACTAATGGTGTGCCCCTATTCAGATTTGCACCCTTGAGGAGAGTTTTTGGTCACAACTCGAGCTATGGCTTGCGTGGTCACCTTCTCCTATAGATCGCCTTCTTGGGCAGATCAACTCTTATGTTTATTAAGTCTACGTTATAGCTTCCTCCCAATAGGATTCCATAGAGTCTATGTTATAGCTTCCTCCTAAATAATGAATTTAAGTCACTAATAGAGTCTAGATAGAAAAAGATTTGGTATTTCAATAATGTAGTACTCTTATGTTTACTATGGAGTGACCATTTATTGAAACTTTCCAAATCTCTTCTTATTTGAGAGAAATGAGACCCTACGAACTAGAAATTATGTTTCATTGTTCATGGTAATTTAACATGTTCCCAAAGCATAATGACATCTTTATTCCCTTTATAATCATACACAAACCCCACCCTGCCACCTATCTTCCTAAGAACAAGTTTGTTAATCCCTATATTATAATTAATTTCTTTTAACCAACTCTTATTATCTCTTAATTTAGCAATTACTTTCTTGTACCACATTTTTAAGATAATGCCCAGTCAAAAGAAAACTTTAAATCTTCAAATATCTTCCATAGGTTATTCTTAGGCAACATATTAAAACATTTCTCAAAGTTAATAAAACCATAAAGGAAATTAGTTTTTATTACTTCAACATTTTTATGCAATAATCTTCTTGTCCTTTAGTCCTTTTTATCAGACTTTCTAACCAAAAACTAATTTTGACGGCATGGAATTAATATCATTTTGTAACTGTCTCGTTGTTCAGCCATATTTTCTCATGGAATATATTTGGCGACGTTTTCGCTCCTGCTGCCGGCATGTTCATAGATCCAATTCCAGTTAAAGAACCATCCAATTCCAGTGAAAGAACCAAGTCCCGCGAGAAAACCAAGTTGTGTTGTACAGAAATAACACATGCCGAAGACGAAAAATCGAACATAATCATCTGAAGGTCCGACTCATAAATTTAAAAAGAACCACCTCAAATCAGATACCAGGCCATTCATTCTTAGAAGGGTTTGCAAATTTAAAATCCAAATTTGAATAGGCAAGGAATTTTAGTGCCTTTACTCGATTCAAAATTCAAACCAGCATGGTATGGGCGCGTTGCAGTGGTCATCAGTCCGTATCGTATATGGTAAGCGCCGTATATACATGATGGGAATGGGGCATATGCACGTCCATATGCATGGTCATCCCTGCTGCCTGTTCTACGGGGAGTGGGCCGTTCTACGGGATGGTATTTTCAAAAACCATAAAATACTGCCTTTAGAATTATAATGCTATTCGTTAGAGAGAGAGAGTATTTAGAACTTACAACGGATACTATTCGTTAGAGAGAGAGTATCTAGAACGGATATTCTACGGCATGGTATTTTCAAAAACTATAAAATACTGTCTTTAGAATTATAATGCTATTCGTTAGAGAGAGAGAATATTTAGAAATTACAACGGATACTATTCGTTAGAGAGAGCATATCTAGAACGGATGTTCTACGGCATGGTATTATAATGCTATTCGTTTAACCTTCTATTCGTTAGAGAGAGAGTATTTAGAAATTACAACGGATACTATTCGTTAGAGAGAGCGTATCTAGAACGGATATTATTTGTTGATATCTGGAAGTTACAACGGATATTATTCAGTTAGACTCTTATTCGTTAGAAAGAGAAAATACTTAGAAATTACAACCGATACTATTCATTTAAACTACTATTCGTTAGAAAATATTTAGACTTACAACGAATACTATTCATTTAAACTACTCCCGTATTTAAAAATTACAACGAAAAGAAACACAATAATTAAGAAATCACAAGTTCATATCCAACTTTAAAGTGGGATACTTTATTATAACATTCCATAAAAGACGTCAGTAAAGAGTGCACAAACTATTTGAAATATACAATGCACAAAATAAAAGTAAACAGAGCAGCAGTGCAGGCTCATCCTCGTGTAGCAAGTGGTTCATCTCTGCATATGGGACAGGAGATTTTACGACTAAACCATTCGAGAAGGCACTGTGAATGATACAGATGGTTGCATGCTAATTGTTTTGCACTCTCCCCTTTTTTAAATCTATCGTAACAAATTATGCACATCACTTCATCACCATATGCATTGTCCTCCCAGCAAATTATAACGTACCGCAAACCTTCTGCAGCATTACTACTTCCAACTTCACTCATCGCAAACCCGATTATAATTTCATGTTCGAAATTGAAGTTATATGTATTCTCTCGTAGATGTTGCATGATTTCACGCCAGCTAAATCTGGAATTACATATAATTTGGGTAGAGTGCTGAATTTGGAGTTCCCAGGGAAAATACATTATGTATCGAATTACAATGATATCTTCAGGCAATGTAAATGTTGTAAGATAGTCTTCACTCACAGTTTCATTACTTCTGGTGCGCTGTACCATCTCCCCTCGTCATCGTTCATCTAATTCACTTATATTAACATTCTCGATAAATTCTCGAATTCCGCCAAATGTTGTTCAACATTATTAACATTCTCTGATAAATTCTCGAATTCCATCTTCGCCAAATCTTCTCCAACATTATTAACATTCTCTGATAAATTCTCGAATTCCATCGTCGCCAAATCTTCTCCAACATTATTAACAATCACGCTCGACACCACATGTCCAACATTTTCATCTTCGATTCGGTTCGTTTGGCTTGTTATGGTCTCTGCTGAGTTTTGTAAAGCATCAGAAATAATGCTTACGTTTACCTCGTTTGCCTGCTGAGTTTTGTAAAGCATCAGAAATATTTAGAACCTCTTCTCTGTCGCGCTCCATGTTAATATGTCGAAATGAACCAATTGAAATATTAGTGTAGAATTTCCCGCACCCAAGAATCATATAATGATAGAATTCAGTCAGAAACCGGAAAAACCACCCAATATTACTGTATAGAATTTTCAGCACCCAAGATTTGAATCTGTCAGGTACGCCCAACTACCACCTGCTGGGCATATAACTTTTTGTGTGTAGGAATATTAATTTGAAGTGGTATTATATATGTTTTTTTTTAATATCATAAGCAATCACTTTTCAAAGCCTACAATGGTTATTAAAATAATTTTAGATCACTTCAATTATAGTTAGACCTATTAGTTTTTTACCACTTTTTTTAAAGTAATTTGGAGTTTGTGTAGATGTGGTATTGAAGGGTTTTATTAGTTTTAAATGATTTGCAGATTGTAATTTTTAAAGTAGTTTGGAGTTTGTGTAGATGAAGTATTGATGAGTTTTATTAATTTTTAAATGATTTGGAGTTTGTGTACATAGAGTATTGATGAGTTTTATTGTTTTTTAAATGATTTGGAGTATGAGGATTGATAAGATTTTAATTTATTTTTTTTAAATAATTAGAAGATTGTAGGTAAAATGGTCTATCCTAATTTAGTTATTAACAATTCTACAGTAATTATAAAAATAGTGAATAAAAAATTAAATTATTAACCACTACTCATATTTTTATTGGATGTTTATAAGACACTCAGGTAATGAGGATCGTCTAGAAGGAGCTCAAGATGACGTCTTCTTGGAACAATTCCTACCTAATAAAAGACTACTTGAAGGATTGGCTGTAAGACAAAGCGGTAAAACAATATGAAGGGATGTCAAGTTTTCTAGTTTCCCACATTTGGTGGGCCCGAAACTCAAGTATTTTCAAGAATAAGGAGATCCCTTAGAAAATCATTATTGACATCATTCTGAATTTGTCTAAGGAATTTTTGATAAATCTCAAGATAAAAAAATCGAGAATGTCATCTATGTCTGAACTGGACTTCGAGACTCCCTCATACTTTTTAGATGGCGCTAGTCAAGGTCATCCGCAAATTTGTGGGGCTAAGGTTTTTCTATAGCTCAAGAAAAACCATTTCCATCAAGTTGGTTATGCTCTAGGGAGAGGCACCAACAACAAAGCATAATTCATTTTTCTACGAACTTTATTGGAGGCAACAATTAAAAAATTGGCGAAGAAGCTGAAGATTATGTGGGACTTCAAGTTGGTAATCGATTGGGAAAATGAGAAGGATTTTGTTTTTGACCTGAGGCTAAATCCATTACTCCTGATATCAATATTTATTTTCAATCCTTTGATTGGCTCTTGTTCATCCATATCTACAGAGAACTTAATGTCAAATCTAATGCACTATCCAAGGAGGAACTGTCTCTTCCCATGGGAGCCATCGGTTTCTATGAGTTTATCGATAATATGGAGACCGAAGCCAAGGAATTCCAACTTTAAAATCATGCCACAGTTGGATTGAAATAGTGTGTGAATGATGTCTAGCTAGGATGATAGTATGGATGTATCTATCATAAGTTGTAACAAGTAGAAAAATATGGACATGAGATAGTTTCGCAGATATCAGATGTGATATATGCTATAAGAAGTGAAGATGTGAAGATATAAGAACTAGTGGTCTTTCCTTTTTGGGGACAAGAAACATGTATATTCATCCCTCTTGAATATAAAGACTCTTTTTCTCTCTTTTTTTTTCTCTCTCTATATATAAAATTCCCTCTTCTTCTTGAATAAAGCTAAAAATGAAAATTAAAAATAAAGCTAAATATAAATTAAGGTTATAATTAAAATTGATTAAACTAAATTTAAAATTAAATTTGAAATTAAAGCTATTATTAAAGTCCAAACTAAAATTAAAATATTAAATAAACTTTAGAGGAACCTTCTTAATTATAAAAATGTTTTTTTAGTTAAAATTTTACATTAATGCAATTTTAAATTCTAGTTTTCTCTTCACAAACCACTAATTTTTCATGATTATGGACCACACTAATTTGGTTTGAAATGTTGAAATTACAAATATGGATGCCATATATCCGAAAGATTCCATAAACATTAATACTACCACAATCACTCTACTTATAATGACATAAATGTGACATTGGTGTATGAATTGATCTACAAAATATGTCTACAATAAAATTTGCCACAAAAGACTCTAAAAATAAATAAATGAAAATGAAAATGAAAAAACAGAAGAAAAAGTTTACTTTCATTTGACCCAAAAATGGAGTGACACCGCTTCTTATGCTATTTAATGTTGAAATTGAATAGCATGCAATATATCCAAGGATATCAAAGGAAAAACTCAATATTTTATTAAATCCAAAACTCTTAAGGTAAAGAAACACCATACAATAATCATTTTATGGAAGAATAAACTATTGTACACTTACCACTTTAAGGGAGAAATCTTGAAATGATCAATGTTCCAATACATTAACAAGGCATAGTCTAAAAGTTCTACTTTTTTTACTTTTTCCACTCAATTGTTGGCCAAAACACAATTTATAGTGCTCAAATCATGTTTAGGAATGCATAAATAGATTCAATGCCCTCATAAACCACTGAAATATGTATGTTCGAAAAAACCAACGAATAATATGTTCGAAAAAAGGTAAAAATGTAAAACTTTAAGAGTACCTCCATTAACAATATTTCACACATCCCATAAGAGTAGAACTCCATCTATATTTAACTATTGGTGGCCCTCACACTAATGAGTAAGCCATATTTTATTTATTGCATATTAACTAACTAATAAACCTTATTTAATAATAATTAACACAATATATCAATCTACATTACATTAAATGGTCATCATTCATATCATATTATTAAATTTAATTGTCTTTTAAACATCACTAGCTGGATTCAACCAAACAACAGCTTAATTTTCTTTCTCATCCACCTTTGAATTGAGGAGGTGAAGGATTTCATAGAGTCAATGTTATAGCTTCCTCCCAAATAATGATTTTAAGTCACTAATAGAGTCTAGATAGAAAAATATTCACTTGGATACTTCAATAATATGGTTCTCTTGGGCCAAGGAAGCCACCTATAGGAACACCCACATGGGGCGCATAATTCAACCACCTAAGCGCAACATTTCTTCACTTTTTGATGATGAATTAAATATATGTAAAATAAATGGTTCCCTTGGTATATAAGGTGAACCAGGACTAAAATAAAGTATTCTTACCTTTTCCTCTCAAGATATGTGTCTTAGATGTTTCTTTTCTGAGTTTGCATTTTACATTCACGACAGTTTCATTTTTAGGGTTTTCTAAATAATAACCAGGTGCGCCTTCCTTCATGGTTGCCTCCTGGTGACTTTGTTTCCCATGCTTCCACCTCTTGGAGCAAGCTTATCTCATTAACTAGCCACTCTCTCAGGGAGAAAATCATTTCCTTTGAATTTTCTGAGGCAGAAGGGAGGGCACACCAACTAGGGTTTGTGCCCTTGGTGGTTTCTTCTTTATGGGAATGAAGTGAGTTCACCCTCTTCCATGGAAACACTGGGATTCTCCCACTAACCCCCAAAGGTCACTATGAGATCGCCAAAACCTCTTGGCCTTGCCAAAACCTCTTGGACACTCTCAGGTCACCCCGGTCTAGATCCCCATTTGCTTGGTCAACCAAACTAATGGTGTGCTCTTGTTCAGATTTGAGCCCCTCAAGAGAATTTTTGGTTAGAAGTTGAGCTATGGCTTGCCTTCTCACCTTCTCCTATGGATAGCCGTCTTGGGCAGATCAATTGGTATCAGAGCCTCAAGATCCATGGAAAAGCTTGTGATCTTGAAGATTGAGCCAAATGTTTTTCGGGTTTTCATGAAATAATCCAGAGTTTGTCCATTCCAGGGTTTCCATTTTATGCAATAAGCTCCACAGATATCATAAGCCCCAAGGGAGCCCACATATCCATTTCCATAGAGAGGAGTTCCACATATCTAAAACAATACAGATCTCTCCCTCTAGACTAGTTCAAGCTTTGTTTCCTTAGGCTCTCCCTCTAGACTAGTTCAAGCTTTGTTGCCTTAGGGTTTTGAGTCATCTGTCCTCTGTTCAGCATTGCAACCTAATGATGCATTTTCTCTTTATCTTCCCTCACAATGCCTCCACGTAGTTCCAATATCTTACATCTGTCCTCAATGAGCTGCTCAGAATGAAACAACAAAACAATCCAGGTCCATTCCAGCTGGACACTCGAATCTAGCTACCCAAGTTTTTTGGGCAAACCAATGGTGAAATGGTGGATTCTTGGATACATGTCCAGGCTTATCGACTTATTTCAATACATGTCCATCCCTTACTGAGGAAAGAAAACTCCAGATTTTCACCTTGCAATTAGAAGGAATAGCACAAACTTGGTGGGATACAGAGCAAGAGAAGACCACATTTGTGATAGAGATTAGGGATGCTCGAGAATCCTCTACTTCGCAACCCATCAAAACATGGGCTTGACTTTTCGAAGCTTTGAGAAATCACATCTACCCACCTGGGTATGTGCAGTCCTTATGGATCAAATGGCACCAACTTCAACAACTCCCTTCACAAGGAGTGCAAGGCTACATAGAATTCTTTTGCAAGATGTGACTCTTACTTTATGTTCCATATACGGAAGAGGTACTCATATTAAAATGTGTGGCTGGTTTATTAATTCAATTCTAGTGAGAAGTAGAGATGTTTGAAAATCCAACTTTAGATAAAATGTTTCAGAGATCTTTGGTTATAGAAAGGAAAGTCGCTCCTAGAGGTAGTATTCCTCAGTTCTTCCATTACACAGACCCCCCCACCTCTCAACCATCCAAATTTCATCCCTCGGCTCGCTTTCCATCTCCTCGGATTCAAAACCCCACACCCAATACAACTACAAGGATACCATGGTGCTCATTCCACAAAACTACTTTTCACAATTCATCAGATTGTCGAATCCTCCAAAATCTAAAAACCAACAAAACTCTACTAACTCAGCTCATTGCACCTTCGCAAGTAGAATATACCGAAGAAGTTCCTCTGGACAATCCCACAGAAGTAGATCCCTCATTGATTCTAATGACCCAGGAAGATTCCAACGCATCCACCCAACCCCTCTTCACCCATAACTTCCAAATCAAAAACGCCTTGGCTTTACTGATTATGGACAATGGAAGCAAGAAGCATTCGATGTCTCAAGCCCTTTTCAACTGCCTTAATCTTGTCACCACTCCACATCTGCAATGCTATCAACTCATATGGGTCCAAAAGGATGGCCCTCGCCTCCTAGTTTCCAAGCGTTGTTTGGTAACTTTCGCCATAGGCCAATTCAAAGATATTTTCCTTTGTGATGTATCCCCCTTGGATTGTGTAGATTTACTTCTCGGTATCACATACCAGACCCAAAGAAATGCTATCTATCTAGCCAAATCCTGCTAGTAAAAACTTACCAAAGAAGGCTACACTTATATCTTAACTGCATCAAAACCCAAACCCCCTTCTACCAAAGAAAAAATCCCACATGTACACTTAAACCAATGTCTCTCTCTCTGTTTGGTGCGTTGAATAACACTAAACAATACAATGCACCTTGTTCCTGAAACTATAACTCCACTCCTCCACAAGTTCATAGAGGTATTTCAACCTCCCGAGGGACTTCCCCCCTCCCACCACATTGACCATTCCATTCATCTCATCCCTAGATCTGGCTTATCTAATGCCCATACTTACCCATTGGCCCCAACATAAATAGAGGAAATGGAAAGACAACCGACTGAACTCATCAACTTTGGCCACATCCAACCTTCATCATCTCCCTATGCTTCTGCTCCCTTTGTCATCCCTCAATGAGATACCTCATAAATGCACCTTGTCACTCATTATCGAGCCTTGAACAAAGACACAATAAAAAACCGTTACCCCCTTCCCTGAATTTAGGAACTACTCAACACCCTCCAAGGAGTTAAGTGGTTTACTAAATTGGATTTGACAGCTGGCTACCATCAAGTTCTAATGAACCTAGATGATGTTTGGAAAGCAACGTTCAAGACCAAATTTGGTCTTTTTGAGTGGAAAGTCATGCCTTTCGGTCTCACCAATGCCCCAACCACTTTCATTAGGCTAATCAATGACATATTCAGAGAACATTTGGGTCAATTTGTGGTCATCTACTTAGATGACATTCTCATCTTCAGTCGGACATGGGACACTCACATGCAACATGTCCGACAAGTTCTCCAAATTCTCCAAGAACACAAGTTGAAATTCAAAGAGAAGAAATCATATTTTGGTCAGACTTCAGTCCCCTATCTCAAATTTGTGGTCAGATCACAGGGTACTCAACTAGATACAGCCCGCATCTAAGCATTGAAACAATGGCCTCTACCTTCTTCAGCTAAGGAATTGAAAATATTTTTGGGTGGAATCAATTTCTATCATAAGTTCATTCCCTCTTTCTCAAATCTTGATCGACCTTTGCTCAACTCAAAGACGCCCTCTTCTCATTCCCTATTATACATTTTCCATACCTCTCCCAACCCTTTGAGATTGAGTCTAATGCCTCACAATATGCTATTGGTGTCGTACTTAAACAGGGAGGACACTGCATTGCTTACCACTCTGAAACCTTGTCCGAGGCAAAGGAAAATTATAGTACCTATGACAAGGAATTTTATAGTCTGGTGCTAGCACTCAAACAATGGAGGCATTATTTGTTGGGTAAAGAAACCATTCTTCATACCGACCACCACCCTTTGATTTTCATCAACTATCAATCGAAGATTCACGAACAAAGGCTCCTTAAATGGGCCTCCTACATTCAACAATTTCACTTAATCATCAAATACAAGAAAGGCACTTCTAATAAAATGGTTGATTTTCTAATTCGACCTCCCACTCCAGTTATTTCCATTCTAGAAGTGAATTGTGCTACTTATGACACATGGAAAGATCAATATGCTACTGACACCAACTTTCGAGAGATTTGGTAAGATTTGCAAAGCCCCACAGTGATCAATCAGACCCCCTTCCTAGACTACACTATTTGGGATGGGTGGCTATATAAGCTGAATTTTCTATGTGTTCTACACTTAGAAGAACACCTCTTGCTCATCACAGAAGTGCATTCTTCAGCATATGGGGACCACTTCAGGACCACAAACACCACCCAACATCTGCAACGCCATTTTCATTGGCCTTCCATGCAGCCTCAAGTTGAAAAATTTATCAGAGCTTGTGCCTTATATTCACAATCCAAGCCATTTAACCGAAACCATGGGTTGTATTAACCACTGTCGATTCCTTCTCGACCTTGTGAGTCAATCTCAATGGAATTCCTGAGTGAACTTCCAACAACCCAAAAGAAACATGATGCAATCTGGGTAGTGGTATGCCACTTTAACACAATAACACTTTTTATCCCATCCAGAAAGACTACTACAACAACGCAAACAATGGAATTCTACATCTGTCCTGTCTAGCCCAATTTTGGCCTCCCAAGCAGTATCATCTCAGACAAAGATTCTCGATTCCTCAGTACATTGCGGAAGACCATATCGACGCTATTGGGGTGCCACCTCATGTTTTCTACTGCATTCCATCCTTAAACGAATGTCCAAACAGAGGTTGTCAACACAGTCTTGCTGCATGCTCTTCGAACTCACTTTGGGCGCAACAAATAATCGAACAATTACTTACACATTCTCGAGCATAGCTACAACAAGGCAACACATTCTTCTACATGCTTTTCACCTTTTGAAGTCCCCTTGGGCTTCCAACCAGCATCTCCAACCGAGCTCCCACTCAATTGGGCTCCTGAAGGTACCTTCCATCAACAACAGGAACAATTGTCACCTCAACGATTTCTCCAACAAATTGCACAATGCCACAGTGTAGTCACATCATCACTCAAAGTAGCCCAAGATCATGCCAAACAACACCATGACAAACAAAGAACCTTCATGGCCTTTCAAATAGGGGATCGAGCCTCGTTACACTTAGATAAGAAGCGCTTCAAAGGCCACCATCACAAGCTTCTTCCAATGAGATATTGTTCGTATACAATACTTGACAAGATTGGAGAAAGTGCATATAGGTTGGATCTGCCACCACAAATGGGAATCCACAATGTCATTAATGTAAATCACTTAAAGTTGTTTTAGCCTTCCCTCTTGGAAGAACTAGTCACCATCACTCATCGAGTGGACAACATTCCCAATTTCCAACTCCCATTGGCCAAAAACACTATATTGGACACTTGAAGGCACTCTACAAGACACTAGACTTACACTTCATATCTGGTAGCCTGCCAAGGCTAAACTCCAGATCAGACAAAGTGGATCACAGCTAATGTATTGCACAACAAGTTGTTGCATCTTCTAATGGAAGTCATGAAACTTTCATATCAAAATAGGGAGGAATTGGGCGAAGGAGGCCACCTAGGGGAAGGCCCACCTGGGGCACAAAAGTCAATCACCTAGGTGCAACACTTCTTCACCTTTTGATGATGAATTAAATATATGTAAAATAAATGGTTCCCTTGGTACATCAGGTGAACTAGGACTAAAATAAAGTATTCTTACCTTTTCTTATGAAGCTATGTGTCTTAGCTATTTTATTTTCTGAGTTTGCATTTTACATTGAGGTCAATTTCATTTTTTAGGGTTTTCTAAAGAAGAAATAGTGTGCCTTTCTTCATGGCTGCCTCGTGGTGACTCTGTTTGCCATACTTCCACCTCTGAGAGAAAGCTTATCTCATTAGCTAGCCACTCTCTCAGGCCACTCTCAGGTCACCCCACTAATCCCCGGAGGTCACTCTAAGATCGCCAAAACCTCTTGGCCACTCTTTGGTCACTCGGTCTAGATCCCCATTTGCGTGATCACCCAAACTAATGGTGTGCCCATGTTCAAATTTGCTTTGGTCACAACCCGAGCTATGGCTTGCGTGGTCATCTTCTCCTGTAGATCGCCTTCTTGGGCAGATCAACTCTTATGTTTATTAAGTCTACATTATAGCTTCCTCCCAATAGGATTCCATAGAGTCTATGTTATAGCTTCCTCCTAAATAGTGATTTTAAGTCACTAATAAAGTCTAGATAGAGAAAGATTTGGTCAGATATTTCAATAATGTAGTGCTCTTATGTTTACTATGGAGTCACCATTTACTGAAACTTTACAAATCTCTTCTTATTTGAGAGAAATGAGACCCTACGAACTAGAAAGTGATTATATTTCATTGTTCATGGTAATTTACCACGTCCCCAAAGCATAATGGCATCTTTATTCCCTTTATAATCATACACAAACCCTAGCCTACCACCTATCTTCCCTAAGAACAAGTTTCTTAATCCCTATATTATAATTAATTTCTTTTAACCAAATCTTGTTATAGCTGAATTTAGCAATTACTTTCTTGTACCACATTTTTAAGATAATGCCCAATCAAAGGAAAACTTTAAATCTTCAAATATCTTCCATAGGTTATTCTTAGGCACCATATTAAAACATTTATCAAAGTGAATAAAACCATAAAGGAAATTAGTTTTTATTATTTCAACATTTTTATGAAATAATCTTCTTGTCCTTTAGTCCTTTTTATCACACTTTCTAACCAAAAACTAATTTTGATTTTCAAAATGATCTCATATAAATTGGTTAGAAAATGACAAATCATAATAATAGGTTAAAAAATGACAAATCAAAATAGTATTATAATTTGAGACATCATTTTTGTCACCACTTTTAAAAATAGGAACAATAAATCTTTCAATACAAAATTTAGAGAAGCCTTAACAAAGCTTCCAATTTTCAACATTTTCCTTTAATAAAAACCCAAATAACATTATATTTTCATCACTTTAATTTCTTAAATCTTTTTATTTGTACTGAATAATATATTTTAAGATATAACAAAATTATACTATCTATTCACCACATAAAATACATATTTTTAATTATTTTAATTATTCTTTTTTATTTCAAACTCAAATTTATTAAAAAATATGTCATAATAACATTATATTTAAAATAGTATATTTTAAAACATAATAAAATTATATTGTCTACTGACCACTTAAAATACATATCTTTAATTATTTTAATTTTTTTTTTTAATCCCAAACTCAAATTCATTAAAAAAAACCCCTTAATAATATTATATTTTAAATAATATTTTTTAAAATATAACAAAGTTATAATCTATTCGCCACATAAAAACTCAAATAATATAATAAAATTATTCTATCTATTCAATACCTTCATGGCAACAACAAAAACGGCATGGAATTAATATCATTTTGTAGCTGTCTCGTTGTTCAACCATATTTTCTCATGGAATATATTTGGCGACGTTTTAGCTGCTGCTTCCGGCATGTTCACAGATCCAATTCCAGAACCATCCCATGGGAATGGGGCATATGCACGCGCATATACATGGTCATCCTTGGTGCCTATTCTACGGGGAGTGGGCCGATCTACGGGATGTTATTTTCAAAAACTATGAAATACTGCCTTTGGAATTATAATGCTATTCATTTAACCTGATATTCGTTAGAGAGAGAATTTAGAAATTACAACGGATACTATTCGTTACAGAGAACTTATCTAGAACGATACTATTCGTTAGTATCTAAAAATTACAACGGATACTATTCATTTAGACTGTTATTCGTTAGAGAGAAAATATTTTGAAATTATAACCGATACTATTCATTTAAACTACTATTCGTTAGAGAGTATTTAGACTTACAACGAATACTATTCATTTAAACTACTCCTGTATTTAAAAATTACAACGAAAAGACGAAAAATCGATCAAATCCGACTCATAAATTTAAAAAGAACCACCTCAAATCAAATCCGAGGCCATTCGTTCTTAGACGGGTTTGCAAATTTAAAATCCAAATTTGAATAGGCATGGATTTTTAGTGCCTTTACTCGATTCAAAATTCAAACCAGCATGGTATGGGCGCGTTGCAGTGGTCATCAGTCCATATCGTATATAGTAAGCGCCGTGTATACATGATGGGAATGGGG
>CBVK0100020372.1:0-39210 GCA_900067695.1 Picea abies | reverse complement strand
TGGGTATGGTGTAAAGTTTTTGATGTCGGTAGGCATGTTCAAGGTGCTCCAGATCCACTCTAGCGAGGTCCTGTTCCTCCAGCTCCATTTCCTCGTCTCCATCTTCGAGCTCCTATAGGCCTGGCGTCTCCTGTGCTAAGCCCGGGGGGGTCGGGTCCGAGTCCTTATTCTTTGAGAGCTTTTCATGGCTATGGCCCTCGGTCTGAGGTTCATTGTGTGGGGGTGGTGCGCTCAGATTTGCTGGGGTTACTGGGTTTTCTGATTGATCTTGTAAAATTGAAAACTTATTGCTAGTGGATGGGTCTTTGCTTACCTGGGCTATGTGCTTCCTTCCTCCCTGTCACCTTCTTCCTGCCGGTTGCACGAATCCTTCGTTGTCCTTGCCTCCCTCTGGGTTTCCTTCTTTGTTGATTAGATTGAGAGGGCACTCTCTGAAGAGGTGACCATGTTCATGGCATTTCCTACAACGGAAGGGAATGTGTTCATAATCGATGGTCTGAGACCAGTCCTCGTCATGATATTCCAGAGTAATGGAGCCCGGGAGCGGCTTAGCTATGTTCAGATATACACAGATTTGCGCATATGACGTGTAGCGCCACTGCTTAGTGGCTTCAAAGGACTTGACGTAGATGTCGATGGTGTTGCCAATGCCTGCTAGGACCTCTTCCAGCCAAAATTCTTGGGGGAGAGAGTACAATCTGATCCAGACCGGCGCATGGGCGAAGTCTTCCTTCTTGGGGCTGAACTTTTCTATCCAAAATCTCAGGAATAGTCTGGCTAAGTTGTAGAAGTATGGCCCTCCATCGAAGATGCGGTTTCGGTCCTCTAGATTGTGGAAGATGATTGTGAAAAATCCCTTCGAGCCCAGTTGTAGATCATAGTGGCCTTTTGGTTTCCACCAGTACTGTATCCATTTGACTAGGTCACGCTCAGAGGGCCAGAGCCCTAAAAACTTTCCTACCAAGGCATTGTCTCGCATGTATTGCTTCTGCTCCTCGATACGGGGTGAGATGACCACATATTTTGGGGCTTGTGGTGCCTGTGGGATGCAT
Source organism: Picea abies (assembly GCA_900067695.1). NCBI lineage: Eukaryota > Viridiplantae > Streptophyta > Pinopsida > Pinales > Pinaceae > Picea > Picea abies. The sequence goes on along the minus strand of CBVK0100020372.1, from coordinate 38,158 downwards.
TTCCCCAGCACCCATGGGGCTGAAACATTTGCAGGGACCTTTTCCTTGGCTGGATCGATGTCCATGTCCCGGTCTTTGAAGGTTCCCTCTGCCAGAAGCTGCGCGCGCATGTTTGGAGGCGTTTCAAAAGTCGACCGCTTCGTTCCTGTTTCAGAGTTCGCATTGGCCGTGATTTGGCTGTAGGTGACGCTGGGCAGCACCCCTTCCCTGCAATTCAGGGGCCCCTGTGGGGCAGTCATCTTCCAGGCTCAGTTCGCGGCGGCGATGGTTACCTAAACCCTAGTTGCAGAGCGTTTTTGTCTTCCAAGGTTAGAAGTACTTTAGAACCAAAATGTTTAAAACAATGCCAAGAGTGAGTTGTGTAACTTAGTAAAAAATGTTAAAACGCATTCATTTATAGATATACAAAAATTACCCATATGTTTTAGATCTACCACATCCCTCTATTATTTATTTAATCCACTATTAGTTAATTCATTTATATTTATTAGTAATTCTTTATTGAAATTTTAGGCTTTTATAATAAAAATTATATCAATAATTATAATTATAGTGTTGTATTTCTATTTAATTTAAAAATCCCAATTTTATCTAATGTACTTACTATTACATATTATTTCTTATAAAATATAAGATTTAATAATGCATATTATTTATATCAAGAATTATAATTATAGTGTTGTATTTCTATTTAATTTAAAAATCTCAGTTTATCTAATGTACTTACTATTACTCCTACATGGGGTGCCACATTATGAAGGGAGGCCATGTAGCCTTCCCCAGACCCAAGCCATTAATATGGAAGATCGACACCCTTCCCCTCACCATTAAATGGAAGGAGGCCATTATTGCTCGACGCGATGAGGAGGACAGTTCCATTGAGTGAGAGGAATGGCAGCCATAAGGTGTAATGACAGTGGGAATCTCGGTATAGAGATCATGTCTGGCCTCAACATTATCCTCTCGCTCAGACGAGGCTCGATCCATCTTACCTTTTCCCTCCACTAGCCCGGTTGCTCTGAGCACTGGTGCTACATCTAGTCGGCTCCTATTTCTCTTACCCTGCACATTAGCACCCTCTCTGACCCTGCCATGCCAAGGGAAAGAAGAAGGCCATGAAACTACCCTACCTGGTATAGTTTTGTCGCTAGACAATGGAGGGTGCAGAGATTGTAGCGTGCCCTGTCCATTTCCCAGACTCAGTGATGGGAGAATCCTAGAACGTTGCCAATGACATACATGGAGGAGGTGATTCGAGAGGAACCTATCGAGGTCCCTCCAGAATCCCTCCTCTTCATAGTATCGGATAATTCACAGATCCCCAACCATATCCCAACAAGCACAAGGGCTTCATCCATTGCCCAACATGCACATGAAGTGAGGGAAGAGGATACTTGCATAATTGAGGAGGAATTCCTCCACTTAGACCATGCATACACAATTCAAACCAAGGATGCTACAACGGAGGAGCCTAGGGTGGTGGAGGCTATGGAAGGGACTCAGGTAAGTCGGCGACAGTCTTGGGCATGGAGGTGGAGAGTGGACCAATATTGGCGCCTCCACCATTCTCGACACTCCCGGATTTCAGCCAGGTACCACCACCCTTCTTCCATCCAGAGCAACTCGCACTAGTCTTTGAGCTAAGAAGCCACATGGCTGACCAAATTCATCAGGACACCCTCATGCATCAAAAAATTGACATGCTTTACAAGGCCTACTCGAATGCCCCCTTAACGATGATCTAAGCGACACAAACTTAGGTGCAAATGTGTAATCTACTTGCTTTGGCTATCACGAGCATTCTCAGTTCGGCTCCTTGCTCTGCTACAATGCAGTTTTACAGTTATGTCTTTTGTTTTCACTTTATGTATTTTGTCTTTCTTATTTTCCTAGCATAGTGCTGCAAAGACTCGAATCCATGGTTTTTGTTTGGTAGGGAATATGGCAGATTGTCATTTTGAACAATGACATCAAAGTTTGCCACCTGTTTTGGTTTCCGCTAATTCGATGGAAGAGTTGACAGACTGTAGCCATGTGTCTTTTTTGTACAATACAAGTTTATATAATAGGAATTTCCCCTTTTTTATTCACCCCCAAAAAAATGTACTTACTATTACATATTATTTCTTATAAAATATAAGATTTATTAATGTGTATCATTTTTTTTATAAGAGTACATATTATTTCTTATAAAATATAAGATTTATTAATGCATATAATTTTTTATAAGATATAAGATTTATTGTTTGTATAATATAAAACTATTTATACAATAATATGATATGATAATTTTGTTTATTCAATTATACATGCCTTACATCTAAATATAGATATTATATAAAAAAATGAGAACAAAGTCTTTTCTGTAAATGAATATATTATATAGGAAGTATCATATCAGAAAATGGGAATAGAGACATTTGTATCACCTTTGTTTGTCTTGAGATGATGTCCATTTCACTGAGTATTTTCCCATCAACCTAGGTGTACCACACCAACCCAGACCAACGTAGGTGTACCACACCAAGATTTTTCTGAAAGAAGAAAGAGATAAAAAAATAATGATACCCTGTTTTTCAGAAGAGATAATGATGAGGAAGTAGATGTCGTCATGCTAGCCTTGACGGATGGAAATTGTCTCATTTTACCAGAAAATTTCAGGTTCATTCATATAATTTGATTTTCTTCCAATAAGCATCCTATCATAAAGACTATATGATCGAAGAAATGATTTGAAGGCCATTTATATCTTGTAACACGGTGGATTCCATCAATAATATTACATGCTAACATGGAGAGTTGTTAGATCTACTTAGATAATTTTATGTATATTATTGTATGTGTTATTAGTCCCTGTCGTAGGCATAGAGGGACTATAGTGATCGATAAAGCATTGACTACATATTAGTTTGTCCTTTGACCGGAAATATTTGCACAATATCTATTGTTGGAGCTATGGAATTAAAAGCATATATTTTTATATATTAAAAAGTAACAGATATGTACTGATCTGATTGGCTAAGAGATTGGAGATCTTATTGCCAGCTTCTCTATTCCCAATGTAGTATATGGAAACATATCCAAACTTTTTCTCATAGACAGTATGTTTTAATCATATATTTTTCCTGTATATTGCTTGAAGGTTGATTAATGCTACCATTAGTTCAAATGTTTCTATTATCATTTTCTCCTACCCGAATATATCCGTCAGTTTTGATATGTACTAGGCATATTGAAATGTTTTCATATCCAAGCTTTGTATATTTCTTTAAATTTATTGACACTTATTCCGAGATGCCTCAGTAGGCCTGACAACGTAAATGTCTACATGACGCGATGTCCGCCAACACCCCTGACAACTTAAATGTTTGCATACTGTGAGGTCCTTAGATAGCCTGAGAGTATTAAATGTTTATGTAAATACGGTTCTCGGAGTACATGCCAGTTCAATAGCCATTGTATGTTTCATCCTTGTTCTGCCATTGAAGCTACATACATTGTTTACTGGTTCAATGACTGCTTCTTCTTTGTTGGTTTGTCGGGTGCTTCCATTGTATGTTTCATTCTCGTAATCGTTGAAGCTAGATACATTGGTTACTGGTTCGGTGAGTGGTTCTTCTTCGTTGGTTTCTCGGTTGCCGTTTTTGGTTGTTTCGCTCGTGATTCGACCTGCGCTTCTGCATTTCATCATTTCGGAGTAAGTTTCGATGCCATAGTTTCATTTTTCATTCCTTGTTTGATGTTCAGTGTTTGCAGTTTGCAAGTAATAATGTTTTCTTATTTGTAGTCGCATGTTCCTTGTATGTTTCCAGTTCCTTTTCTACTTCGGTTGCAATTTCGTAATCATTAGAGATACATATGTTGTTCACTGGGTCGATGGCTTTTGCTGGTTCGGTGGTTCTTGGGTTGTTGGTTCTGTTTGTTTGCCTGGGGTTTGCCACATGAAACTGAGAACTTGTATTGTGGGCACATCAGTCTGTGTAGAGGAGAAAGAACATGCTTAAAGGGCATATCTAGATGAATTGCCATAAAAGCCTATATGTATTCATCTGATTGGCTAAGAGATTAGAGGTCTTATTGCCGGCTTCGCTATTCCCAATGTAGTATATGGCAACATATCCAAACCTTTTCTCATAGACAGTATGTTTTAATCAAATATTTTTCTTGTATATTGCTTGAAGGTCGATTAATGCTACCATTAGTTTGAATGTTTGTATTATCATTTTCTGCTACCCGAATATATCCGTTAGTTTTGATATGTACTAAGCATATTGAAATGTTTTCATCTCCAAGCTTTGTATATTTCTTGAAATTTATTGACAATTATTCCGAGATGCCTCAATAGGCCTGACAACGTAAATGTCTACATGATGCGACATCCACCAACACCCCTGACAGCTTAAATATTTTCATACCACGAGGTCCTTAGACAGCCCGAGAGTCTTAAATGTTTATGTAAATATGATTCTCGGAGTACATGCCAGTTCAATAGCCATTGTATGTTTCATCCTTGTTTTTCCATTGAAGCTACATACATTGTTTACTGGTTCGGTGACTACTTCTTCTTTGCTGGTTTGTCGGGTGCTGCCATTGTATGTTTCATTCTCATAATCGTTGAAGCTAGATACATTGTTTATTGGTTTGGTGAGTGATTCTTCTTTGTTGGTTTCTCGGTTGTTTTTTTTTGTTGTTTCACTCTCGATTCGACCTGTGCTTCTGCATTTCATCATTTCAGAGTAAGTTTCGATGCCATAGTTTCATTTTGTATTCCTTGTTTGTTGTTCAGTGTTTGCAGTTTGCAAGTAAGAATTTTTTCTTATTTGTAGTCGCTTGTTCCTTGTATGTTTCTGGTTCTTTTTCTACTTTGGTTGTAGTTTTGTAATCATTGGAGATACATATGTTGTTCACTGGGTTGGTGGATTTTGTTGGTTTGTTGGTTCCTGGGTTGTTGGTTCTGTTTGTGTGCCTGGGGTTTGCGCTTTGGGGCCTTGGGGGTGTATTTCAGCCTCTTCGATTAATAAAATATTTGTTTAAATGTGCATGCAAATAAAATATCATTTGTTAGGTTTTTTTTTATAAAAGTCCATTGGTTACTATTAATAAAGGTTGAAAGTGACTTAAACTCACTCGAGCCTTTTCAAAGCATACTTTATCCAGATTTGTCCGCAAAATCAAGGGTTTTCTTCAACAATTGTTCTAGGTAAGAAGATAAAGGCCCATTTCCTATTGATTTTTCAAAATGTCAAAACCCTAGGGGAGGTAGTTGTGAAAGGGGTGTTCTATGACCCTAGAGGAATTCGAGTAGTGGATTTCTCTTGGAATATGGGATTTGCAACAAATAATATGGTTGAATCCTATGTGGTATATCAAAGGTTACTACTAATTCAGGTCAATTATATTAGCCAGATAACAATAGTGGGAGACTCTAAAAACACCATTAGATACTTCATCAAAGGATATTCCCCCAAGGACGTTAAGCTAAAGAGATTTATTGAGAGAATCAAGCTACTCTTGACTAACATCCCTGTAAAATTATTCCATATACTCAGAGAAAACAATCATGAAGAAGATAAGGTGGAAAACAAGGAAATTGGTATGGTCCGTTGTTCCTTGAGATTCCAAGGGAAAGTAAATTTTGTAACACCCCCCCACCCCTAATGGAAGAGGATATAACAAGGAATGGGTTCCAACGGGCCCATGATGATTTCAAAAGGGTGGTGACACATGGGTTTGGCATGCATAATCAGGTTCTTCATATATATTTACGTTGGCACAAGTGATGTAGTATATCCATATTCGTCTGGCTCATGGGAAAGAATAGGCCGCTCTTATTGTTGATCATGTCCAAGGAAGTGATTTGGGATGTCATCTATGGAAATGGTACTCAATCCCATGGGAATTTAACACTGGAAGTACGTTGGGATCACAATCCATTTCTAGGGATCATAACACTGTTGACGATTATAAAGGAAGTAATGATGAAAGGTAATGTGTTTCAAAGGGAGGTATAGGCCACAAATATTTCTGGACCTATGGAGTGTGGGAAGTCAATTTTGAATGTGGATACATGCATCCTCACCCTTCGAATTCAAGCTAAGACTGGGGGAATTTTTCTATTTATCATGATCAAGGAGCAGAGAGTGATATTTCTACTTTTTGGCCTGGATAATAAATATTTGGTTTTGTTCCAAGGAACATATGCGGCTTAGAGGTTCCATGTGAGGGTAGTGCTCAATCGATTGGACTTACATGGAGGAGGTACTTGTTCCAGCTTCTCCCATATTTGGTTTCCTCCATGTCCAGAGGATGTTATTCTGTAGAATCAATTGCATGTTGGGGCTCCATTAAGTCGTCTCATATAGTCTCTAATTTCTATTGGATCCAAGTCTATTTCACTTTTCCAAGAAGATTAATTTCTTTTCCAAACAGGATGTATAGTGGGAAAGAGTATACGGTGTCCTGGGGAGTGACTTGTTCCTCCCTCTTTCTAGATTATTAGGTCGTCACTTAAAGATCACCTACCCACTGCCACCTTAGGCAGGTGTTCTCGTCACTTTAGAGGTGAGGTAGTCACCTCAAGGGGGGAATCTCAGTGACCCTATGGGGGAATGACACGGAAAATGTCATATATGAAAAGATTCCCCTAAATTTGAAGTTTATATATGGAAAAGGTAACTTGGTAATGATTCTTTAGGTTTTATTGAGGTTTCCAAAGCTTTGAGTGACCTGTAAAGAGATAATACATGCCCAAGACATAAGGAAAACCAAGATACAATGCAAGATATCAATTCGACAAGAAAGTTAAGATTGATTTTTCTAATACAAGTTGTTAGTAACATTATATATCAGAAATGAAATGGCACAATAAGCTACTAAACAAGTGCTAGAAATCAATTGAAAGATGCAAGAGATAAACTAGCTAAACACTAGTGAAAATCAAGATTCAAAGACCAAGATACTAGCATGAAAAGATAATGTAGTTGTAAAAACTTTCTGCAGCAATGAAAATCATCCTTATGGCTGTAACAAACAACTTATTACATCAATAAGATAAGCCACTAAAATCCCCTCAATGTTTCCCAAAAAGTGTGCTAGGCCTAGTAGTTTAAGTGTACAAACTTTAAGCAACTTCCAATGGTTGATTTAAGAGTTATTGAATAATTTAGATTAGGGTTTCCGCAACCCTAATGGTTGAATATGAATGTTTGATGTAAGATTTATTGAAGAATTTAGATTAGGGTTCTTGTAGAAATGTCCCTACAATGAAACAAAAACTATCAAATCTAGGGTGGTTCTATGACCCTTCGACTGTATACATCAAAATCCAAATGAAAACTAATCTAGAAAATAAATTTTTAGCATTTTTCAAAAATTTATAAACTAAGCATGAAATCAATATGAAAATAGAGAAAAATGAAATATGAAATGCATCTAAACTAATATGATAAATTAATATGAAAAAGAAAGGAAATCAAGATGACCTACCTACTTACCTGGGGCACCGACCCTGAAGAAGTCATGTGACCTAAACATACGGTCAGAGAATATATCCATCCACTTGTAATGGCATCTTTCTCCCATCCAAGTTTGTCAAATAATATTTTTCTTTATCGGACTTCTTCTTGATGATGTAAGGGCCAAGCCATGAGTTGTCATCTCTCTAGTCATACTTGGGCTTGCCTTTTCTCTTGTCCCACATGAGTGCAAGACTTACTTCACTGAAATTGATGTAAGGTATATTATCAATGTATGGATAGGAATGAGGCTATGTGCTAATCATCCTTTTGATGGCTTCTTCACATTCTTCATCTTCTTTATTCAAAATTTGGATAGACCCTATCTCTTTCCCTTGGTATTTTGCAATTTTTTCTTTGTCTTCATCTATCCTTTGGAGGAGCATATATATGGATTCTTCCTGCATTAAAGGAAACTCATATGGATCATACTCAATAACTTGTCGAGGAACATCGTAGTCACACTCACAGACGTAATCAAGGCCATTGGGATCCATCACATGTTTATTATTATTTTCTCAAATGTACAAGATATAAAAGGTGCCATCACCTATGGGGATGTATGCATGGGTAAAGTTCATGCTAAGGAAACCCCCAAGGGAAGAATACCATCTCCTTGATAAGAGCATTCCCCAAGCATCTAGAACATCGATAACTACTATGTCCAAGAGGAGGTTGATATGTGGAAAATCAATCAAAAATACCTCAACGTCCTCACATAACCCATAAACATTGACCTTTTTAGAATCAATACCACATACATTACCATAGGTTCAGGTTGTATTCAAACCAATTTGGTCCATCACCTTTAATGAAATGACATTTTTTGAGGCCCTAGAATCAAGCATATAGTTGTTCACATGGAGGTCATTCATACTTAATGAAATATAGAAGGGAGGATTCTTGTCTCTTTGTCAATAGAGATACATAGTGTTCAAAATTATAGGAGGGTCTTCCTTCTCGGTTGGTACGTGTAATATATTCAATAATTCCCTTTTTACAGAAGGGATATTACACATATCTATCACTGGGACCATCATATTCATTTTTCCAAACATGATTGCAATCTTATAAGGTCTTCCCTCTCTTTCCTCTCGTCTTATGGCTTCATTGATATGTTCTTGTGTGACTTTTTCCTCTTGGAAAATGTAGATCATATCCATGAAACTCATACCATCAGGATAATACTCATATCATCGGGGACACTCATCTTCTCTATGAGGTTCTTAGCATGGAAGGCACCAGACTTCTATGTCGACCATCCCAACTGGTTTCAATGTATCAGGGGCCTTTGCCTCTTATTAAGGCCTTGATTTCCAACCTATGGAATCTCTTTGTTGGCTGGGAAAATGAGGTATGGGAGCATATTGATTTTCTCTACAGTATTCAAACAACCCATGATCTGGTTCTGTACTTGTGTAAACCGAGTACTCATTTGATCTATTGTTTGAGTTAAGAGGGAAATTAGATTAGGAGTATTGTTGCTGGAAACCTTATTCTTTGCTTTTGCTTTGACATGAGGGTACTGAAAATGATCCACCCTCGAATCAAGGAGATTTTATTCAATGTTAGGATTGTATTCTTTTTCATGTGCCAATGATGTGGGCTTCTTGTCCTTTGGAATGAAGGGAAATTTCCCTTCAAAAGAATTCATATAAAGGAGAAAATTGATGCGGCTATAAGATAGAAATATGTCGAAATATGGTTAAATAAGTTGTCAAATATGGTATTGAATTCATTCATTGTTTCATTATCCTTTTTATTTATCTTATTTAATTGAGCTACAAGTGTCCCACTATATTTATTCATTGACCATATTATCTTAAATAACTTGGAAAAATATTCATAGGACGTGAGGTGATTGTCTGGAAGGCCTGTGAACCAATTGAGAGTGTCTTTAGTCAATGATGAGGCCAATAATCTCATGGATACATACTCATGCTCAATTCTTGCATTTTCCATTTCTCAGCCTATAATGTAAACATGATCCTCAATAGTCACTCCATTATTTCCTAGGAACTTTGGCAACCACTTGTTTGACTCTTTTGGCATTATGTTGGGGTATCCCTGGATGGTGGCCATGTTAAGGGGTTTGTAAAGGTTTTTTTCCCAAGGGTGATCCATTGGATAAATGGGAAGGGTACCGTGGAAGAGGTTTTTGAAAACGATATACTTGAGGGGAGGCCTTCTTTAGTAGACCTTATAAGGTTTGAACCTCCCAGGAGGGAAAAGGCTTGGAAGAGGAAGGGTTATGGGAAGGTGGAGTTGCCAATTGAGATTCAAGAAGAGATCATAAAAAAGGTGAAAAGGAAATGTCCCTTGGGTGGGGTATCCAAGCAAGCTAGGGAAAATGATTTGGGACAACTTGTCAAAGTGTTGTTAGGGTTCGGAAGAGGATTCAAAATCCTCCCCTGCAATGGTGCCAAAATGTTATCGCACAAGTTGTAGGTTGGGAAAATCTTGAACCAACCACCAAAGTGGAGACAAATTAGAGAGAACCTATGCACTCTCACCTTAGGCATGTGTTCCCGTAACTTTAGAGGTGAGGTAGTCGCCTCAAGGGAGGAATATCGGTGACCTAGGGGGGAAAGAGATGGAAAATGTGATATATGAATGGATTCCCATAAAGTTCAAGTTTCTATATGGAGAAAGGAAGGTTGTAATGAGTCTTGAGGGTTGATTGAGGTTGTCAAATATTTGAGTGACCTGCAAAGAGATAATAACTTCTCGAGACACAAGGAAAACCAAGACACAATGCAATATATCAGTTGGAAAAGAAATTTAATCTCATTGTCCCTAATATAAGTTGTTAGTAAAATTATATATCAGCAATGAAATGGTACAATAATCTGATAAAAAAGTGTTATAAATAAAGTGAACGATGTAAGAGTGATGCAGATCCCCTTCTCTCCTAAGGGTTACGCAACCTCCTGGTCAAGGATCTTCAATTCCGAGATGAATTGACTCTCTGAGACCTTAATGGTCTCCCTTACGAATTAACACAGGCCCTTCTTTGTCCTCTGGTGTGGGTTCTATGGAACCCATGACCTCTTTCTTCACACTACTGAACTCACAGGTTTCAGGCACAAGCTCCTCTCCCATTAGCCCCTTCCCGCATATGACCTCGGGATATATCCTTGCATAAACACATGATTGTGGGCATGCCCAAGGGTGGTTTGGGATCAAACTATGTTTCTCCCCGCAATTCACCTCGAGCCACCACGTGTCCTTTTTCCAAAACCATGGTCTCGATTGTAGGCTACCCTCAACTTTTTAAACCTCACGCACCTTTTTTCCCCACAATACGAGGTGACCATCGATCTCACGATATTTATGGTGCTTCTAAATGGACGACCAAGATCTACCTTTTTGGAAACCAACAGTTCATATTTACCCCTCCCATATCGATGAATGTGATCACTTTGGAATTTCGGACTTCAAAATTATCAAATATCAAACTTTCCTTTCTTTCGCAATGACGGATCCTCTAACACGCATTCCCTTCTGATCAATAGATGTGATCCTTGTGGGTCTTCAGATGTCACGTTTTTCAAGTCTCAAACTTTACTCTCCTTGAAATTCACAGAATTCTTCCATGCATCCTCTTGAATTGGATGGTGGGGATTTACTTCAAACGATCCAACGATCGACGTTTGCTTCGGGTCTTTACCTGAAATCCACAGATTCGCACCACCTGTTCTCTAGATCTAACGACTGAGATTCACTTCAGATATTTGTCTCTCTGGGATTTGGGAGTTTCAATTCTCAACTAAAAACTCGCTAAGTGATTTCTCTAGAGCCCACAATCCATTGCCACGTATCCCTCTGGATCTGACGGTTGAGATTCACTTAAGCTCTCTGACTCTCCGGGCTTTGGGAATCTCAATTATCAAACTCTTGTTTCTTCCAGAGAGATTTCTATGTAATGGCAGATCGTCCATCACACGTCCTTCTCAATCAATGACTCAGATCCCACTTTAGCACTTTATCCCTTTTGACCAGATCAACGATCCTTCATCTCTCTTCTCAATCAATGGTCGAGATCTACTTCGGGACTTCAGGACTTCGTGATTTTAGCAAGTCCACCCTCGTACATGTGAAAAGCACTAAGGATCATGCACTTTTCTTAGATTAGATAGTTGTTTATCTTCTGCACCGAGATCCAATGGCTAAGGTCGCCCTCTCTCCTGAGCTTCTGATCTTTTCTGACTTAGAATATTTTCTAATTATTCAAAGGGCTTGACCTTTTCTCCTCCTATGAGTCTGATCTCTTGGACTTCGTATGCACTTTTGGAAAGTTTTATCCCTTCTGAGATTGATCTCCTAGAAGATTTTGATCTACCACACACTCCTTGCGTTTCGGGGATTTCGTCAAACTCAGATCAAAGGATTTCTTGAAAATAAATTCTTCTCACCCTCCCAACGTTCCTCTATTCTGATTCTTCGACTTCTTACAGAGTCACTTCAACACTTAGCCAAATTTCAGATCTGTGCACTCCTTTCAACAGATTCTTACGCAAGGCTTGAGTTCTTGCAGACGACTGTGCATGCCTTGTAGCAGTCACTTTGCACTCCTCACAAAGAGAAAGTTCGGTTTATCTCTTTTGAGCTTCAGAACTGAAACAGATTTCGTCAACGCACTCCTTGCGTTCTGTGTGCACACCTTGTACAGACTCAACATAAGAGAAAAAATTGAAACTTATGCAAACATCTCACAATTTCATACGTTCATGACGAAATCCATTCATTCATGAAAACAATAATAACAGGGGATTGCAAACAGTAACAACACTATGCATTTGGATCAATTTTCCTCTACTATATTCATTCAAAAGTAAAATGGCTAAAACTATGATCAAACAACAACTAAAAACTCTGAAATTTCCTACTAACTCACAGCAGCCTCATTTGGGCATACAAAACCTCTATTTATCTCAAAGGTTTCTTAGGGTTCCCCCCGACTACTCATCTACTCCAAATCGAAAACCCAACTGCTATTTAAGTTCAGTTACATTCAATACTAGGAGTGAAACTCCCAGATCACTTGTGATCATTCCCTTCCAAGCATTTGATCTTCTTTCATTTTTTGATCAGCTCCGAAAGATTCAGAGTAACTTCTAGTGTTTTAAGATTTTGAAATGATTCCTATGCGTTGAGTTGTCCTACCACGTGTGCCTTTTGATGATTCTCATGCATCATACTCCTCTGGAAAAAAAATCATGGACTTGTGTCCATGAGCTCCTGCACTGACTTTCCATGCTTCTAGATATCAACTTCATTTTCCCAACTGTCATCTTCTATTGGGTGTCCCTTCCACTTGACTAGATATTCAAAATAGGTATTTCTCCTGGTCTTCTTGCCAATCCTCTAATCAACGATCTTCTCCATTTGTGGTTTTTCTGCTATAGGCATTTCTTTCTCCCATTGAACCTTCTCTTGATCTTTTGATCCCTCTGTGTCATATTTCTTGTAAGGATACAGGTCTGAAACATTGCATATGGGTGATATGCCCACATCATTTGTCATCTCAATCTCATAGGCGTTCACATCAAAATTCCTTAAGATCTTACATGGCCCTATCTTCTTCATATTTAATTTGTTATATGTTTCCCTAGGGAACCTTTCTTTCTTGAGATGTGCCAGAACCTGATCTCCTACTTCAAATTTAAGTTCCCTATGGTGTTGATCAACTCTGTGCTTGTACTCTTGGCTAGAGCTTTGCAACTATCATTTGACCTATCTATGGAGCTTCTACATATATGTATCAAAATATCCTGCTCCAGCGCTTCTGATCTCACTTTGTTCCAAGTCTCTCAAATTAGGTACCCCCCTTGGTTGTATTCCATACAATATTTGGAATGGGATCTTTCCAGTGCTCTTGTTTCGTGAGTCATTGTATGCAAATTATGCTTGTGGCAGAATCTGATCCCACCAATTATGATGCTAAGTGACAAGACTCCTCAATAAGTTTCCCAAACTTTTGTTTACCACCTCAGTTTATCCATCTTTCTGGGGGTGATAAGCTGAGCTGAAGGACAAATCTATCCCCAACTTCTTCCACAGTGTTCTCCAGAAATGACCAACAAATTTAGTGTGCCATCTTTGAAAATCTGTCCACCACCAAAAATATGGAATCACATCCTCTTTGCATTCTTGGCAACCCCAACACAAAATCCATGCTTATTACATCGCAAGGCCTCTTTGGTACTGGTAATGGTTGATACAATCCAATGTTCTTTCTTTTACCCTTTGCATGTTGGCAGATTCTACATATGTTCACAATTTTTTTCACTTCTATTCTCATACCTAACCACTAGTATGAACTGCTCAACTGTGCAAATGTTTTATCATGGCCGAAATGTGCATCCAATCCTCCACTATGATTTTCCTTCAAAAGGTTATCCCTCATTGAGAATTTTGGTATGCACAAATGATTTTCCTTGAACAACAATCCCTATTGAATAATATACTCTATCCACTGGATTCTGTCTCTTAGCATAGGATTTGTACATGCTTCGTATGCTTCCTTGAAATATGGATCATCATAATAAATATCCTTCAGGTATTCAAACCCCAATGTATTTACCTAAAACTCCTACAGAATCAAACATCTCCTGCTTAATGCATAGGCAACTTTGTTATCATTCCTAGCAATATGTTTTATGACAAAAGTAAAATTATGCATAAACTCAATCCACTTTTCATGCCTCTGATTCAATTTTTCCTATCTGGTTATGAATTGTAAAACTTAGTTGTCGCTATAAAAGACAAATTCCTATGGAACAAGGTAATGTCTCCATTTCTTCAAGTCTTGAATTATGGCATAAAAATCCTTTTCATATGTGGAGTATTTTCTCTTAGTATCATTCAGCTTCTCACTAAAATAGGCAACAAACCTATTATCTTGGCTCAAAAATACTCCACTTGCATCACATCTTACTTGAAATGTCTTTCCAAAATTTGGTAAGACTAGAATTGTTTGTTCTTTTATTTTCTCCTTCAGTATATTGAATCTCCCCTCAGCCTCCTCTGTACATTTAAAATACTTGTCCCTCTTCTTCACTCTATCCATCATTGGTGCACAAATCCCACTGAAATATCTGATGAACTTCCTATAGAAACTTGCTAATCCATGGAAGCGTATTACCTCAAACATACTCCTTTGTGATGGCCATTTTTTGATTGCTTTCACCTTCTCTGGATCCATCTTCAGTTCATTTGAAGAGATCACAAAACCCAAATAAATGAGTTTGTCTTCATAAAAGAGGACTTCTTCGGGTTTATCAACAACTTCTCCTATTGTAGTCTTCTCATCACTAGTTTTAGGCATCTCAAACGCTCCTCTTTAGTCCTGTTGAAGACCAATATATCATCCATATATACAATCACGAACTTGCTAATGAAATCTTTCATTATTTAATTCATCAACCTCATAAAAGTACTCGGGGCATTTTTTAATCCAAATGGCATAACAATCCACTCATACAAACCTTCATTTGTCTTAAAGGTTGTCTTCCACTCATCACCTTCTCTCATTCTTATTTGGTGATATCCACTTTTCAAATCTATCTTGGAAAAGAAATTTTCTCCACTTAAACAGTCCATTAAATCATCCATTCTTGGCAAAGGGAATATATACCTGATGGTGATATTGTTAATGGATTTTGAGTCTATACACATTCTCCAT
This sequence comes from Picea abies, assembly GCA_900067695.1. Taxonomy (NCBI): domain Eukaryota; kingdom Viridiplantae; phylum Streptophyta; class Pinopsida; order Pinales; family Pinaceae; genus Picea; species Picea abies. The sequence continues at coordinate 22,957 of CBVK0100020372.1, read as the reverse complement.
CCTCCATCCTTCTTTGGGCTCAACACAGTTGGTATTGCACATGGACTCAATCTCTCTCTGACCAAACCGTTGTCTAACAATTCCTGGAATTGATTCTTTACCTCCTCATTCTCTCGAGGTGTCAGTATATTTGCTTCTTTTTTTGGCAAACTTTCTCCTAGTATCAAATCCATATGATGTTTGATACTTTTGATTGGTGGAAATGAGTTAGGCAGCTCATCCACCACTATGTCAGAAAAATTATCAAACAATTCCTGAAATTCTTCAGGTAAATCATCCATCGAAGTACTTCTAAGGATAACTCTCGGTTTCCTCACCATAGCAAACTGCATCTTCTGTTCTTTCTTGAATTCTTTCAGGAGTTCCTTCCCGCTCATGAGAAGTATGATTGTCTTGGCTTCCTCCTTCACTTTATTCTCTTCTATTGGAAGCAACATGTGTGTCCTACCATTCTTCTCCAAGGTGTATGTATTCTTCCTCCCATCATGAATGACATTCCTATCAAACTTCCATGGTCTTCCCAATAAGATATGACATATATCCATGGGAATTACATCACTTAGAATTTCATCTCTATATCCTCCTATATTAAATTCAACAAGGAATTGTTTAGTAACCATTACCTAGTGTCCTTTTTGCAACCACGAGACTTTGTATGGCTTCGGATGTGCATTTGTCCCCAACTCCAATTTCTCCACAATCTCTGTGGATACTAAGTTATCAGTGCTCCCACTATCAATTATCACCTTGCATACTTTGTCTTTAGTTTTGCAAGCGGTCCTGAATAGTCTGCTCCTCTGCACTAGATTTTCAACTTATGCCTATGGTTTTAAGAGAACATTTCTCAACATTCAGGATGTTCCATCCTCTACTCCTTCTTCTTCAACATTCCTTCATTGTGCTTCCGAAATGTGAGCTCAACCTCCTCCTTATTTATTTTTCTTGGGACATTCCCAAGACATATGCCCTGTCTTTCCACAAGCATAGCACCTTAATTTTCCTCCTCTACTTCATCCTCTTCCTCTAGAAGAACTTCTTCCACCACCTTGTCTTCCTCGAGAACTTCCTCCTCTTTCCGAGTGTCTGTGAGGTTTCTTAGTCTCATCTTTGGATTTATGTGCCTTGTCATGGGCAACTCCCTTGCCTTTGTTTGGGGCTGGGCTTCTACCTTTGCCTCCTTTTTTTTTTTATTTGGCCAACTTCTCCTTTGCCTTCAGTGCAAAATGATAAGCATCCTTGATTGCCCTCACTGACATCATGCTGATCTCATCCTAGGTTTCATACCTCGGGCCATTTATATATCGGGAAAAATTTTCTTCATATTTCTCTCGTTGTCTAGTTCTAATGTTCAGCTTGTAGAACTCCTATGTGTACTCTTTAACTGTCATACCCTTCTATCTCAGGTTCTGTAGCTTCCTAAAGAGATTGATCTAATAATATTTGGCATGAATTTATCCTTCAGCTTGGCTACCCTTTTGTCCCAATTCTTTATCTTTTGTTTTCCCTTGCTTCTTCTATCAGCTTGTAGTTCATCCCACCACAGTGATGCATGTCCTTTTAGCCTGGTGACATCATGTCTCACCCTTTTCTCCTCATCGAAATATTCATAGTCGAAATATTTGTCCATGGATCTTATCCAATACAACAACTCTTCAGCATCCAAATTTCCTTCATACATTGGGACCTCTATCTTGGTTCTAGCTCTCAATCTAACAATTGCTCTCAGGAAGCGTTCTTCGGCAAAATTTTCCCCTGTAGCTTCTTCGACTTATACTTCTTCACTCTCGACATTGTTGATATCTCTAGCATTAGGTTCCCTCCTCTATGTTGCCTCCATCGCCTATAATATTGTACGAAGCTCTCACATTTATCTTTCTACAACACGATTGGCTAAAGGTGGCTCCACTAGTCTCCTCAGTGGCATTATGTTGACTATCTCTCACACAAATAGAGTACACCTTAGATCTCCTTTGTCTCCTCTCATTTGCCTGATGTCTGCAAGAACAATTTCTGCTTTGATACCACTTAATGCAGACCCCCTTTTCTCCTAAGGGTTGCGCAACCTCCCGATCAAGGATCTTCAATTCCGAGATTAATTGACTCTCTGAGACCTTAATGGTCTCCCTTACGAATTAACACAGGACCTTCTTTGTCCACTAGTGCAAGTTCTATGGCACTCATGACCTCTTTCTTCATGCTACTAAACTCACAGGTTTCCGGTGCAAGATTCTCTCCCGTTAGCCCCTTCCTGCATATGACCTCAGGGTATATCCTTGTGTAAATGCATGATTGTGGGTGTGCCCAAGGGTGGTTTGGGATCAAAATAATTTTTTCCCCACAATTCACCTCGAGCCACCACATGTCCTTTTTCCAAAACCATGGTCTCGATTACGGCCCGCCCTCAACTTTTTAAACCTCACACACCTTCTATCCTCGCAATGTGAGGTGATCGTCGATCTCATGATATTGACATTTATTCTAGACAGACGACTGAGATCTACCTTTTTGGAAACCAATAGTTCATATTTACCCCTCCTAGATCGACGGATGTGATCGCTTCGAAATTCCAGACTTCAGAATTCTCAAATCTCAAACTTTCATTTCTTCTGCAATGACAGATCCTTTGACACTTGTTCCCTTCTGATCAACAGTTGTGATCCCTGCGGGTCTTCGGATGTCATGTTTTTCAAGTCTCAAACTTTACTCCCCTCTAAATTCATGGAATTTTGCCATGCGTCCTCTTGAATCGAACGATGGGGATTTACTTCGGACGATCTGACGATCGACGTTTACTTCGGGTCTTTACCCAGAATCCACAGATTTGCGCCACCTGTTCTCCATATCTGACGACTGAGATTCACTTCAGCTCTTCATCTCTCCGAGCTTCAAGAGATTCAATTCTCAACTGAAAACTCTCAAAGTGATTTCTCTGTAGTCCACGATTCGTCGCCATGTATCCTCTCGATCTAACAATTGAGATTCACTTTGTCTCTCTAGCTCTCCAGGCTTCGGTAATCTCAATACTCAAACTCTCGTTTCTTCCGAAGAGATTTCTCTATAATGGCAGATCATCTACCACATGTCCTTCTCGATCAACTACTCAGCTCCCACTTTGGGAGTTTATCCCTTTCAACCAAATCAACGGTCCTTCGACTCTCTTCTCAATCAATGGTCGAGATCTACTTCGGGACTTCGCAACTTTAGCAATTCCATCCTCATGCATGTACAAAGAACTAAGGCTCATGCACTTTTATTAGATCATAAGGCTTTTGATCTTCTGCATCATGATCCAATGACTATGGTTGCCCTCTCTCCTGAGCTTCTGATCTTTTCTAACTTAGAACATTTTCTAAGTATTCAAAGGGCTTGAACTTTTCTCCTCCTACGAGTCCGATCTCTTGGACTTCTTCTGCACTTTTGGAAAGTGTTATCCCTTCTGAGCTTGATCTCCTCATGGATTTCGATCTCCCATGCACTCCTTGCATTTCATGGATTTCATCAAACTCGGATCAAAGGATTTCTTGAAAAGAAATTCTTCTCACCCTCCCGACGTTCCTCTATTCTGATTCTTCGACTTCTTACAAATTCACTTCAACACTTAGCCAAATTTTGGATTTGTGCACTCCTTGCAATAGATTCTTATGCAAGGTTTGAGTTCTTGCGAACGACTATGCACACCTTGCAATAGTCACTTTTCACTCATCGCAAAGGGAAAGTTCGGGCTATGTCTTCTGAGCTTCAAAACCAAAACAGATTTCATCAACGCACTCCTTGCATTCTGTGTGCACACCTTGCACAGACTCAACAGAAGAGAAACAATTGAAACTTATGCAAACATATCACAATTTCATATGTTCGTGACGAAATTCATTCATTCATGAATGAAAACAATAATAACAGGGGATTGCAAATAGTAACAACACTATGCATTTGGATCAATTTTTCTCTTTTACATTCATTCAAAAGTAAAATGGCTATAGCTATGATCAAACAACAACTAAAAACTCAAAAATTTTGTACTAACTCGTAGCAACCTCATTTGGGTGTACAAAACCTCTATTTATCTCAGAGGGTTCTTAGGGTTCCCCTCGACTACTTGTCTACTCCAAAATGAAAACCTAACTGCTATCTAAGTTCAGTTATATTCGAGACTAGGAGAGAAATTCCCAGATCACTCATGATCATTCCCTTCGTTTGATATTCTTCCATTTTTCAATCAGCTCCAAAATATTCATAGTAACTGCCAGTGTTTTAAGATTCTGAAATGATTCCCAGGCGCTGAGTTGTCCTGCCACGCGTGCTTGCTGACAATGCTCCTACATCAAAGAGATAAAATAGCTAAACACTAGTGAAACTCAATATTCAAAGACCAAGATACTAGCATGAAAAGGTAAGGATGTTGTAAACACTTTCTTCAGCAATGTAAATCAGCCTTATGGCTGTAAAAAAAAACTTATTATAGAAGGAATATAAGCCACTAAAATCCCCTCAAAGTTTGCCAAAACATGCGCTAGGACTAATAGTTTAAGTGTACAAACTTTAAGCAACTTTCAGTGGTTGATTATAGAGTTATTGAAGAAGTTAGATTAGGGTTCTTGTAGCCCTAATGGCTGAATATGAATATTTGTAATAGAATAAATAAATAACCATTCAAAGGGGATGCCCTAGTGGCTAATAGGTGCTATAGGAATGAGAAACAAAACCCAAATTGCAAAAAAATAATATGACAAGAAATCACGTTTATCAATGCACTATTTTATTTCTCCAATGAAAAATATTCAGATTATTGCCTTTAAAATTGGGTAAATGTAATCTTAAAATAAAGATTAAGATTAAAAAATGCCCTACAAGTGTAATCCCTTTTACTTCCTAGGGCATGTCAATCAAACTTAGGGTAAATATAAGAGGGTATACACACTCATATTCCTCCTAGAAAACCTTGTAAAATAACTTGTAAACTTTAGCAAATTAGATGAATCTTAATGGAGGGTGTATCCAACATACTCCTCCTAGGGTTTCAAACAACCATAACCAAGAAAGAGAAATAAATAACTAACAATGCATATTTTTCCTTACCAATTGCAAGAGAGAGAGAGAGAGAGAGAGAGAGAGGTCAAACCCTAGTTTCACCAAGCAAATTCACCATACGCATCAAAAGAGAAAACATACAAGAAGTGTGCATACTCCTCCTCATGCATTCACCAAAGGATAGCACCAAAAAACATTTTCACAAGAGAGAAACACCATAATTCCCAAGAATAGTGAAAATTTCAGCCAAGTACTTCTCACAATGGGAGAGTTATGTTATGAAATGATATTCACATGATCTCTATTTATCCAAAAATATTAAAACATAATTTGTCCACATAGAAAGGATGAAACATAAGATAACTGGTCAACAACCCTCATCTTACCTCTTGCATCAAAATAATATTAAACAATTGATCTTAAAATTTTCTTTTACAAAAAATAAAACCCTAAAGTAAGATGATGTCACCCCTTTAGGGGACGTTTTGGCACTTGAGAAAGTCATTGAAGAGGGATATGGAGGTCGTTTGGGCTCCTTGAGCCTCATCATCATGTGATAGGTTCAATCCATGTGTCCTTCGATGAAAATATTCCAAGTGTCAATGTGTACCTCCATCATCACCAAACCCTAGCCCCTTCATGATGTCATCACTCAAGGAGGTGACGATTTTCCTCTCCTAGGAAATTTGTTTGGGTGGTAGAGGCTAGGTTAGAACCGTCATGATGTTTTCTTGGCATCCAAAGGAAAGTCTCTGTCATCTGGCATGTGCACCCTAGGAAACCATCATGCGGGATTCTTTCCCCATGCAATCCCAAGCTAGGATTGATCTCCCAAAACTGTCCACCAAGCAAGGTCCTGCAAAACAAAAGGGTACACCCTCCAAAGATATCAACTCAAAGATATCATGACAAGTGTAAACCACATATAATAAGAAAGGTACCTAAATATTTGCATTAAGACTACCTCATCAGACTAAACAAATGCTCAAAACACTATACAATTGAAAACGTTTAAGTATGGGAGGGGTGTCATAGGAGTCCTATTGGGTAGACCAACTCCCTCAAGTAGGGGATTCTCCCAAGGATGGCCTTTCAAGTTTATGAATTGGGTAATGAGGTGGAAGGGTTTTATACTTCATAGTTCAATAGGTTTCATAACATACAAGGGATTGTATTATCTCATTCATGGGTTCCTTTGGGAGGGTGTGTGGCACCTTTGTTTGTGATGCACTTTTTCCAAGACCATATTCTTTCCATTATTTATTTCTTTCATTCTTTAAGGAACTTGTTGAAGGCCGCTATCCTGGTGTGGTGTCCAGATAAAGACAATTTCACTCATAAGTAACTCGTAGAAATGAAAAGGTTGGCTCGTGATGAGAACCCCTTTCTTTCAGTTGTGTAACTGAGAGCCACTACCCTAGCTTGTTGACTAGATGATGGTAATATCATACTGCTAAATAATCATGATCACGATAGACCATCTTGTGATGATACCTCCTATCCTCCAACTAACCCCCTAACCATTCATTATCATTTATTTTCTAGGTCCCCCCTTTTCTTACAGAGAATTGTTTCATTTCTTTCTTAGGGATCCATGAGAGAAGCATATGGAAGGTCTATGTCTAGTATTTTATATTTTTAGCCAAAAAAAGTCCCTCTAGGCCTTCAACCCCTTCTTCCCATGAAAAGAGGTACATTCCCTTCTTGGGTCACTAAAGTCAAACAACCTAGAAGAGGAAAACATGATAGGAGCATAATGAGTGGAAAGTGGTAAGTATGGTCAGGAATGGTATGATAACACCTTAAGGGACTCCTAGTCACAAAAATTTCCCAAAGGTTCACCACTTACTAGGAAATCCATGACACTCATGAAGGTGAAACAGGGTCAAAGGAATAATGTCCAAGCAGGATTTCTATAATCAAAAGCATCTTTTTATTTTTTGTAAGTGAGTGTGAGATTCTATATTACTGAAAGAAAATATGGTACAAAAAGGAAAAGGGGGATCCCCTGATCTGCCAAAAAGGAAACCAGATCAGGGATCTCGAAGATGCATTGTCTACATAAGCGGGGGGGAGGGCTAGGCCGCCACCCTGGGAAACCAACCCAGTCCTCCGAAAACTAGTTTGAAAAACTATACCATAACATATACATAAAAGATAAAAGCATAGAACAGGGGTGTCTCCTACACTGATAAACAACTTGACCAGGGGTTGAAACTGCGCTAGTCCAATATGATGGGATGGCTTTCATCTCCATCCTTCCTTGCCTTGTTCTCCTTCCTCTGCTCTACTCTACGTGTCATTCTGATACAGGTTGGTGTTCCGCTTTGGTCTACTGGAGTGATTTCCATGTGGTGGACATAGTGTAGGTAAAGGTGGAATTGTCCTACCATCCCTTTTATTTTTTCTTTTTGGCTCCTCTAGTCCTCTATTATTCTTTTTGCACTAGCCTCCAGGTTGCTGAGGCAGCTCAAAATTTCTGTGAGAACCTTCTTGTGGTCCTTGATATCCTCCCTGCTGGTCTCTTTCTTGTCAGTGATCAACTTTCCTATCAACATTTTTGTGCATCCGGCTTGCTCCACCATTTTGTGGTAGAGGGTTGTTCTGGGTTGTGTGGCCCCTGGGTCCCTTATCCCGTCCACTTCTTGAAATAGTTCCACCCAGGATTTTCCCTGGCGCTTGGTGTTGACATCTCTCTCCCACCTATTGATGACTTCTTTTCCCTTTGGATCGACCTGTGTGAGAAAGGTACCCTTGGCTTCTCTGGCCACCTGCTCCATCCTTGTGATCTTCTAAGTTCTTGTTGGAAGTTCCTCCCCCTGGGGGGGTCCTCTTACTATGGGTATTCTTCATTCTTACCATATCGGTTTGTTTTTGGTGGTTCTTGTCTTGAATTCTTCCTCCCTTTCTATCGCCCCTTCCTAGTATGTAGGATGACCTCTATACTCTTCGGTTGGTGGCTATCCCTGGAATTTCTTCTTTTATGGGATTTCCCTGGCTACGAGCTTATCTTGGTAATCATGGGTCTCCCGTAAAGGTGTGCCTTCTGGTCCTTTTTCACTATTTCGGAGTGTGTGCTCTTGGGAACCCTGTCGTCAACCCTACGCAAATCCTTTTCCCTGCATGTTGTATTCAAATCATCCCCCCTCCCCCTGTATCTGTGCATGGGTGAGGTGTACCCATACCTGACCATAGGCAACCCTTTTGTTCTTCTTCCTTTCCCACCTATTGATTATGCTTTCTATTCTCCCATAGACAACCCCTATACTTCTTTCTATTGACAGGACCATGGTGTCGTACCTCCTCTTGTGGTGTGGCCAAGATCTAAATTGTGACTCATGTTTAAGTGGTGGCCTATAAGATTCTGCCTGGATCCTACGTGCCCTTGATTTATTTTTGTGCCTCCAATATCGATGTGGTCATCTGTACTTCGGTTGTCGTCATAGTCCTTTGTCGCTAGTTGGATGCATTTTGTTCGAAACTGACCATTTGGGATGTTACTCCATATGGAATCCAGTTCTGGTCCTTCCTTGTCGACCCCTTCATTAGCGATTATGTCCCCTAGTCCATTTGCTGACCTATGAACCCAACACAACTACACTATGATCCCCATCTGCAAGTGCTCCTGAATTTTTTGAAGGGAATGAGCCAAGTGCCAGTGCCTCTAAATTTTTCCCACTCTAGTACCGTTTTGGAGTCTCCTTACTGTGTTGATGACTAGTGTGGAATATCCTTCCACTATGGAATTGGTAATCCCTTCCCGGTGTAGAATATCAAGGCCGATCTCCAGGGCTCCAAATTCCACAATGTTTTTGGTTGAGTTTCCCAAACTCCTAGTGTACAGCCAAATGATTTTTCCTTTACTGTCACTGATTACTCCTCCCATTCCTATCCCTCCTGGGTTACCTTTCGACGCCCCATCGAAATTCATCTTGAGAGATCCCTCTGGTGGTGGTTTCCAGTTGCACTCACCTACTTGTAGTTGCAGTGGTCATCTTACCTGATTGGGGTTGCATCCATATTTCAGTTGAAAGGCCTCTAGAATTCAGAGATCATGGTCTATGAGTTGCGCTCTTCCTGTTTGGAAGTTGCGGCTCTATACCATTTATCTTGTCATGGAGATTATTGTTTCCTTGATCTTCCCTGTCATTTAGATCTAGATCTTGAATATGCATTGGTTCCTTTCCTTCCATATTTCCCATATGAACATTCCCAGGATGAGGGTCCAACAGATATTCACATCTTCATTTTCGTTGTAGTTCTCTCTCCAGATGTTAATAGTTGCAGATATATTACCTCTGATCCTATTGGATTGTTGGAATATGCCTTCTGCCCATTCCCAGACTTCATCTATGTAGGTACATTCGTCAAGGAGATGGTTCGTTGTTTCCTCCTTTGCTTCACATAGGTGACATCTGGAAGGACCTATGAAACCTCTTTTCCTTAGGTTTTCCCAAGTTAGAATTCGGTTGTGGAGTATTATCCACTGGAATATTTTTATTTTTTCCCAATGGGGGTTGTTCTAGAGCTTATCCCATTGATGCATCGGGTCTTCTTGGTCTTGATCCGCTATATAGTGTCGGAATTATTTGAGATTAAATTTTCCGTTGTCTTTGTGCCCCCATCTAAGCTGGTCATTTCCATTCATGACTGTAATTTTTCGTCTCCCCAATTCCTCCTCCACCTCTTTTACTGTTGTTGCAATTTTGTCTCTATTATGTGTGTTGAGAGTGTTCCAAATTCTCCATTTGTTGTGATCTGTTTCTTGTTTCAAGTAACGGTAGACTCTAGTTTTACCTTGCACAATCAACTCTTGTTGGAGTACCTCTTGGTCCAATTTTTCCATTCTAGGTTCTTGTTGCCAAGCGTCCTCCCAGAATTTGGTTGTTCTGCCATTTCTTACTTCCCCAAAACTGTGTGTCTAGATCTAGGCCTTGTTTCACCAGGCTAGGTTCCAGATGGCAGAACCTTCCCTAGTGCCTCTAAAGTGGATTGTGTCCTGATCGCATATGTATGGGGCATACTTTTCCTTCCATGGGTTGACCCATGGCATAGTAATTTCTTTAACCCAATGCCACCAAAGTTTCTCCCCATAGCCGTCATTGGTCACTTGTGGGTCGTATAACCCCAGGCCTCCTTTTCTTTTTGGTTTACAAACCTTCTCCCAAGCCACCAATGCCCAATTTTTCCTTGTTTCCACTCCTTTCCATTGGAATTCCCTTTCTATGGTTCTTATTTTTTGTAGTATCCCCTTGGGGATGGGGAAAACGGACATCATAAAGGTTGGAATTGCTCGCAAAATTGACTTGGCCAGGATAAGTCTTCCGGCTAGGTTGAGGGATTACCTACCACAATACCTGACTTGTACTTCATGGAGCAAGACCCATCTTCCTTCCATAAGCTAGTTGGTGTGTTGGATGCACTGACAATGGATCAGAATGTGGTGATAGAGTGGGTTTTGTACGTGAAAGTGGACACTGTTGGTCATCTAGTCTCTTGTCACTCCATATCTGCAACCTGATTGGTTTGAGACATGATCTCCTTAGTTATCCCATAGATTGGGGATTACATAACCTAATGATCAAAACCTTAGAAGTGTTGACAATTATAGAGAAACAAACTTTTCAGTTGATCTTGAACAAATTCGTATAGTTCACAAGATGGATTTTTTTAGAAAAATAGGAGAATTGTAAAATAGATATGCCATCCATATGACTCTTGATATGAAGAAATTACAAAAAGTAAACAGAAAATTGAAGGAACAGTTGAGATGGTAAAAGGTACTTACCAAGACAAAGCTAATAAGGATTTATTATTTGACAAAGAAACTCTTAAGACTAAGAGAGAATTCTAAGGATGAGGAGCCAATGCAGTGGATAATGAGATACTTATACTAAAGAGGAAGCTACATTTGACGGACCTTGATCATGTGCAGACTCCAGAGCTATAAGCAATCCAACGGGGAAAAAGTTATATTTTAAATCAAATGGTTCACATGAATGAATAGATCAAATTATATGAACATCAAATTCATATTTTGAAATAGGGATCTTCATCATCATAAGGTTCAACATCTACAGATTCATCAAATGATCTATTTAAGGCTTTAGCTTAGCTAAATTTTAAAGAAATTGAATTGGAAAAATCCAAGAAGAAAGTGTCTACACAAAATGATGAAATAAAAATTCTCAAAGATCAAATTGCAGAAAGAGATAAAGAACTTAATATATATCATCAAGATAAGGCTAAGATACAAGAGGATTATGAGTTGTTGAAAACTAAATTAGGAGGGAAATCCTATTTGATAGGATTCAAATGTTTTATTTGGGACAAAATTTCTGAGGAAATCACCAAAATTTGGGATTATATCATAATAATAGATGAACAATACAGTTTATCAGGGAAGGTGGAAACAGATGTTAAATTTTATTTCTAAGAGCTAGAAAATAGACCTGAGACAACTACCAAAATTATTAAGTTACTTAATTCCAAATCAAATGAGGAATTGAGTAAAAAAGGAATTAAAATCGAACCAACATGGTAATGGTGGAGATTGAAAAGGGTTTTACAAAAACAAGACTAATTCAACAATCTTAGAATAAATTAATTACTTTACAAATAAATGTTGAATGGTTTTCTAGCCTTTACAAGAAAATGGTTGAAAAGGGCTTACCAAAATGTTAGGATAAAAAGGGAAATTTATTCTCTCTTCAAAATTAGTAGCAATTATTAATAAAATCTATAGAGGATACAAATAAATTCAAAGGAATTACAGGAATGTTTGAAGGTCCAATAATTGTTGACCTTCTCGACGAAGACTTATTCCTTTTATGGCATCTTAGAAATTTATTTCTAATTACCCCAACTTATGAAAGATATAGTGAAGTGGATATTGCTTATAATAAAATGATGAATTTTAAATATCCAACAAATCAGGATTGGGATCGACTCATTCAATTAGAATGACTTGGAAAATAGCTTTCAACAAAATCATGGATTATGTTCTAGAAATATTTTATTTTTGTAATTTATGTTGACTTGTAAGTAGCTTGCATAACAAATTTTGATTACAAGTGGTATGACTATAAGTATGCATTTGATTGGAATGTAAAGGGACTCTTTTTACTGCAAGAACCTAGAAGAAACCATTATTAATGAAAAGTTTCATTTACAAAGATTAAAATATTATTGTTTTCATGATCCGGGTTATGTGCTTTTGAGAAATATTTTCTTCTGAGTTTTCATAATCATTTTCTTTCATTATATATGTGTGTTAAGTGTGACCATTTGATATGAAACATTTTTGCAGGAACAAAGGAAAAACATTAAATATAACTTTCAATTGATTCACTATAAGTGTTTATGTCACCTATGTTTTATTATTATGCCTTTAAATTTTAAGAGAATTTTTCTTTTAAAATTTATTAAAACATTTTCATCACAAGCATATAGTTTTGTTAGCTTCTTCCATTGAAGGATAAGTATTATGTATTCAATTCGAATACACATTATTTATCTTTTTATTGTTGTTTTTATTTTTCAACTCTCCATCATATTGATAAATTTCAATCAATTCAGAGAGTGAAAACAAGCCTTTTATAATATAATAAATATTCATTCATAGTTAAGTAGAAATTCTAGGGCACTACATAAGTTCTTTGTTTAGCTACATAAAAATTCAAAACAATTGTAAATAGTTGAACATTTTTTGTTTAAATTAATATGCATGATTGGGTATGGGGAATAGAGAGTGATTGTTGGCACAAGGGTAGACTCAGGGTTCAACTCTAACAGCACACCAAAAAAACCCTAACTACCGGCCCTTTTGGCAACACCTGCGAAGCAGGAGAAATCTCACCCGAGGTAGAAGCAGGGGGGGTTACAGGACGCAGGTGTCTGTAACCAAGTTGGGACACTGATCTCTGATACTAACACTTTGCGGGGTATTCTATTAACACTTAGGGTTAAAATGCATTAGTTCATTAACTTTATTAACATCACAGAACATACCCTAAAGATAGATCGGCACAGTAACAATAAAGATTAAGTATTTCAACCACTTAGCCCATAACACTAAGTTAGATCTAACATTCATTTATCTTTAACACGAGTAAAGCACTAAGCATCAACAGATCTATCTATCATACATAATATTCAAAGTACTGAGCATATTCATAACATAAACAACAAAGCACAAAGAAAACCAAAGACACAAGATATACATGGTTCACCCCAGTGTGGGGCTATGTCCACCAACCACTTTTCCTTCTTTATTATTCGTCCAGATCTTACATTCATTTTCTTCTGTGCAATAAGCCACATAGCTGAGCTTCGCACTAGACAAGCGATCTGTGCAGTGAGCACCAGATCCTCCTTCCAAAACTAGGTCAAGGCACAGAGCCAACTTCTCTATCGAGCACAGATCCTTAACACATATACATTTTGTTGCATAAAGCAACCCAAAACTACTTTCACTTATCCACTTCCCACTATTATCCTTCTACGATACATTCTTACTTATTTATACTTTTACAAACCCTTACAATAAGGCCTAATCATGGGTAAAGATCCCATGGGCTAACATCCCATAACCCATTATAAAAACCCTAGAGGACCCCTTATTGGGTCCACATAGCCCGCAAAATAAGTGAGATCCTTGATGTCAACTCCACCTGGGTGCTTCTTTATCGACCAATGTATCTAAGTCCAAAAAGTGGTCAAACCTGACCAAAGTTTCCTCAAAACTTGGTTGAGGGCCAACAGGCCCCCAACAGTCACCCATGACTCATCTCGAGTCACTCTCGTCTAGGCAACGTTAATTCAAAGGCCTCGAGCTTGACTCGAGTTGCCTCAACTTACTGCTTCACTTGAGCCTCCTGCTCAGCGAGCTCCTAGATCATCTGCTCTATAACAGGCCCTTCTAGACGTTGTTCCACTGTTGCAACCACTTGGTCCAATTGCAAGCCTTATCCATCAAATCTCTTCAAACACCTTTTAGGCTTCATCCTGCATAGTTTGTAGCTTCCGCGTGACTTCCAATACCTTTCCTTGGAGGGCATTGATCTATTTTTGAACTACACGCTACTCCTGAGATATCTTCATTCTTTCAACTGCAGTGAGAAGCTTCATCTGTACCTACACAGAGAAAGCCTGTTGTTGTGCCTCCTGTAACTATGCTTCCAGTTTCCTTAGCTCTGTGTCTTCTGCGAGGTGTTCATATGTCTTCATGCTTCTATCTCTCAGTTGTTTGCACTCTAAGGTGAGGGCTTTGATCCTTACTAATGTGTTCTTAGCAACTTCCTCCCTCTAGTCACACACCTCTTATGGAGTGTTGGGTACTGCTTGGAACTCTAACTCTATTATCCTTTCTTGAAGTTGCTCGATGGTCTCAGCGAGCTTCACTACTTGAGCCTCGACCAACTCCTATTCCTCCTATGCCAATCCTGGCATAGAGCGACATGATTTATTCATTGCTTTTTTTACCACAGTTTGCTCTGCGAGAAGCTACTCTTTGTCTTCATATGTTAGCTTATAGTAATATTGTAACTCTTCCTTGTTATCATGTTTGCGCACAATGATATAGATGAAATGTGGATCTACGCGAAACTTTTCTATCGGTCTGTACTGGTGCAGGGTGCATTGTGTCATGCGTGGAAATGACTCAATGGAAACCTTCAATTGATGATAATATGCATGGAACACGTCGTTGGAATTCCATTGTTTCATCATATATTTGGTGTACCACAAGGTAGAAAACCTAGCGGCCAATGATTCTGATGGTTCGATCTCCAGAAATGTGGCTCCTTCAGGAATTTTCCAAGCAAAAAATGTGATCAAAATGATCAGCCAACTAAAGTGGAATTCATATCCCAAATCCTGAGCTTCGCGATAGTATTTCTCTAGTTCATTGACAAGGTAACTCGTCCAATTCATCTACATGCCCTCCACACATTTTCCTATGAGGTCCACCACGAACCTGGTGACCTGTGTGGGGTGGTTCTTTCTTACAATCTTTCCAGCTATGAGTTGGCAAGCGAGGAGCATTGCGCCATCCTGTATAGAGGATACCTTGTAGCCTCTCTTTCCTTTTCCAACTTCGTCGTAAGCTTCCTTGATGCGCTATGCGAGGGAGTGGTCTATGGCCTTCCCTGGATAAAACTATTGAGGGTCATGTCCCTGCATGCTTAATCCTATAATCTGGTGGATCAGCACCGGATCCATAGTAATATGTCGGTCGAGCAACATGCATCCACCATGATAGCACGATAAAAGGAGTTTAACACAAGCGTTAACCTCTTGATGACAACCAAAATGGGAACTCGTCATCACATTTATCATAGTGGACTACGACAGTCCCTTAATCCATGGCTAGGATACATGGTGAGGCTTATTCACAGTTGACTTCATCAGGTAGTGGTGGGGTCCTAGCATAGCATAGTTCTTCTTGTCACCAATATTGAAGTTGTTCTTCTTCAGCAGCGGGATCTATCCTAACTGACTCCAAATGATGCGTATTCTTTTTGGAATGCACGTGGTGAATAGACTGTACTCATAATATCGTGGGATGTTTTCATGGTTAACTGTGCCAGCCAAAGGTGTAATGTACTCAGGTAGGATTGACGGGATCTTCTTCGCATTAGCAATATCGTCGTGATGCCTACTTCATTGCTTGATTGCAGGGTTAACATGGCCAGAATGACATCCAATCGAAGGGGAAGCCTGTAGTCCCCTGTTTGATGATGCTTGGACACCTTCGGATAACTTTATGTTGGCCATTATCTTCTCGAGCACCTCCTCGACAAACTTCTCTAACTCACTAGGTTCTCCCAACATTCTCACTTTTAAACAGACAGGTCGGGGTAGGCGAATGGACAGGCGGGGTAGATAGACAGATGGTGAGGTATAGCTTTTAATAACATGTCTTGACACACAATCAATTCTCTTCTTGGCTCAGTTAATCACAGATGGAAAAAAGTGGTCCTGGCGCAGCATTCGACGAGTTAAATATGTGGGGCCTTGTAACGGATTCTTCCAACTGCCAGGACTGCTTCCATCAATGTGAATTTGTCTGTTATGGCATAGTCTCAATGTCCCAAAAGTGGTCCATTGGCCCATAAATGTGTTTTCTATCCGTTTTGAAGAGTCATTCTAATGGTCGAGGTGCCTCCAACGGTCATATATCTTCGCCAAGGTGAGGTTCCAGTCTGTGAGGTCTTCCATTTTATCTCTGTAGCTTCTTATAGATTTTCCAACTTGGATTTATTTTTATTGAGCTTCCTTGCCTTATTTCCTATGATTTGAGTCTCTTTAACTGTTTCTGGAATCCTCTTTCCATTCTTATTCTTATCTTCTCCTAGCGTAGTGACTTCTCACTTTTGATGTGCTCTCAAAGGGTTCACAATTAATATCCCTTCTATTATTAATTCCAGGGTGGATATTCTTCTTTCTTGCATGGATAGGTCCTTCAAACCTTCTTGCATTCTTTCCACCTTGACATCTAATTATCTTGCCTTTTGTTGCTATGATTTATCTTCTCGTTCTTCTATTAGTCGATCTATTTTTCTAGCTATGAAATCCCTTAGTTCTTGCTTTTTCTTTTATGTAGCTTCTTCCTCTACTTTCCTTCTGACTTGATCTTACTCAATACAATTCTTACCTAGTAAAAGTGGGAAAGGGTCGTTGTTCTCAACAAACTTAATGACTTCAAATTCTTCTTTGGTCGATGTTCCATGAACAATAATAGGTTCATTAGTAACTCTTCCGCATAAGGTTATCATATTTCCCTTAAACAAACCTATCCTTCACAATGAAGGTACCATAGAAGGCTTTCCCAAAGTTTCCGAAATTTCCTCTATCATAATATTCACTTGTGTTTCTTCATCCAAGACACATTCTATGTCGAAGTCCTCTATTCTTGCACTTATGCATTGTTTTACTTTCAGGATCTCTGGTAAACTGACATCTTTATGAACATCCATTGTTTCTTTCAAATTTAATAATGTAGTTTGAGATTTCTGTAATTCTTTCTCTTTATTATTCTCGAGCATGCCATTAGTCTCTTGAATTTCTTCATAGTTTTCAAGTCTCATATTCATTCGTTCAACTTTAGCAATCATCTTTGGGCAATCCTCAACTTCATGACCAACACTTTTACAACAAAGACAAATAGGATATGTACTAGGGAATTTCTTAGCAAGATGTCTCGGTATTCTGCAGTTATAACATAATGTCAATCCTCTATTTCTCTTGTATGTTCCCCAAACTCTCATGTACTGTGCACTAGGATCACAGTGTTGGACCTGCAATCTGCAAAAATTCTTTCTAGGTTATTGCATCCACTTATTAGTCCAAAACAATTTCTATGCATAGGAATAACATATCTTTCTTCGTTTCTATTATCTTTACTTAGATCAATTCTTTCTTCCAACTGCGCTCTGGCCTTCAGACTAGGACATAATCTATTAAACACACCTAAATTCATGCTTTCGAAAAAAAACTTTTCACTTGTCTTACTCTTATCAAAGCACAAAGATTTACCTCTTTCTGGATCTTACTTCTTTTCTTTAGATCAGATTTCCTTCTTATCACGGAGCTTCACAAGTCAAGTAGAGTATTGTGCACTTCAACAGCAGATCTACACACAAAGATTCTATTTTCTTTACTTCAGTTCCCAGCAATCATAGTTCCAGGTATCGACAACGAAACCATTTGTTGGCACAGGGGTAGACCCAGGGTTCAAATCTAACAACACACGAACAAAACCCTAACTATCAGCCCTTTCAACAACACCTATGACGTAGGATAAGTCTCACCTGAGGTAGAAGCAAGGGGGGTTACAGGATGCCGGTGTCTGTAACCAAGCTGGGACACAAATCTGTGATAATAACACTTCGCGGGGTATTCTATTAACACTTAGGGTTAGTATGAATTAGTTCATTATCCTTATTAACATCGCAGAACATACCCTAAAGATAGATCAGCGCAGTAACAATAAAGATTAAGTATTTCAACCACTTAGCACATAACACTGAGTTAGATCTAACATTCATTTATCTTTAACACGAGTAAATAACTAAGCATCAACAGATCTATCTATCATACATAATATTCAAAGTACTGAGCAGATTCATAGCATAAACAACAAAGCACAAAGCAAACCAAAGACACAAGATATACATGGTTCACCCTAGTGTGGGGCTACGTCCACCAACCACTTTGCCTTCTTTATTATTTGTCCAGATCTTACATTCATTTTCTCTTGTGCACTAAGCCACAGATCCGAGCTTCACACTAGAAAGGAGATGTGTGCACTAAGCACCAAATCCTCCTTCCAAAACTAGGTCAAGGCACAGAGCCAACTTCTCTATCGAACACAGAGCCTTAACACATATACATTTTGTTGCACAAAGAAACCCAAAACTACTTGCACTTAGTCACTTCCCACTATTATCCTTCTACAATACATTCTTACTTATTTATACTTTTACAAACCCTTACAATAAGGCCTAATCATGGGTAAAGATCTCATGGGCCGACATCCCATAACCCATTACAAAAACCCTAGAGGACCCATTACTGGGTTCACATAGCCCGAAAAATAAGTGAGATCCATCATCTCAGCTCCGCTTGGGCGCTGCTTTCTTGACCAATGTGTCGAAGTCCAAAAAGTGGTCAAACCTGACCAAGGTTTCCTCAAAACTTGGTCGAGGGAAAATAGTGATGCTAGGGGGGGAGATGGGAAAAATGAGCTTCCACCTTCATGTGGTTGGCCCTATTTAGTATAGAATAAATCATTCTTGAAACCAAGAGGAGCTCATTAAGGTATTCCTTTTATCCATTTAATGATGTTGTTTTTTGATATTATTGAATGTAATTTGATGTGGTATTTTATGTTCTCCCTTAACATTTATGTTTTCGAATGTTCAATGTGCATAAAGGCCTATTCCAAGGACTTGGGGATGTAGAATGCTTACTCAAGTTATTGATTGATTCAATGAACATTGAAAATAATATTGATAAATAGGAGGGAAAGAAAAAGGTGAGTTCCATTTTTAAAGTTTCTTATACTATGTTTTATTATTTTATTAGTTATATGTTTCTATTTGTATCATATTGTTATTTTATATTTTTTATGTATATCTCTAGCTGAACAAAATAGCATCTTTTGTTTTGTTTGTGTATGTAACAACCCTAGTTAAATAGTTTCTTAAGGTTTGTCAAGTATAGTTAATTAAATAATTAACTGTCCTAATGTGTATTAGTTAAATGATGATTATTTATTAATAATATTAATTAATTATTGTTTAATATATGTTGATTAATTAATTAACTAACACATTTAATGTTTGGATAACAAGTTAAAGGCTTAATAACTTTTAATTTATTATTAGAAAACTTTATGTATGACAGGAAAGGGGATTGAATGGAGGAATAAGGTATTGAATGGAGGGATAGGGTATTAAATGGAGGGATAAGGTGGGTGGCATTAAATGAAGGAGGAGGCAGTGAATGGTAAGGAGGATATGAGGGGGCAGAGGCATTCGGGAGAGGGGATTATGGAATTTTGGGGAAAGGGAGCATTTTGAGAGCAGGGACTATATTTTGTTGTCTGTGATATTGCTCTAGTTTGGAGTTTGGGTGGACTGTTATAGGGGTTCACCAGGTTGCTGGGAGTTTTGGGCTCGGGGGCCAGGAACCCTCATGGAATCATGGAGCTAGGGAACTAGACAAGCTCTGTTCCTAGCTGGCAGGGAGGAAGATTCGGTTTTGGGCAGGGTTTGGGCAGAGTTTGGGTAGAGCAGCAACGAGGATAGACAAGACAAAGTTTGGAGAAATAGCATCAGACAGAGGTATGTATTTTCATATATTTTCATGATTATGGGATGGTTATGTGATTCATTTTCATGTTGTTAATACATTTAATTTTTGCTGAATAAATTATGGTTAAATGCTGAAGATTGAATTGTACAGGATAACATTTAGTTACTCTCTATTTTTTTTAACTTGTGTTTTATAAGGCTCTGTGGGGACAGAGACCTTACACATGGTATCAGAGCTCTAGTTCACAATTTGGAGCCTTAAAGGCCTACGTAGAACTAAAATGTAAATTTTTTTTAAAAAAAGGGGTATATATCATCCAATTTAATGAACTAGAAAGAGTCTCTTAAGCTGGGATAAAAACTTAGAAATATAATTCCCTGTAGAGGTAAATTCTTCTCTTTTTTGTTACAATAAATATGGCTTAAAATGACAATGGCCTATAATTAGGATGGAACTGAGTTCCCTAGTAGGGTAGAAAATTCCCCAATATACAAGTCATTTAACCTTGATGAATCCTAAGAGACAAGTAACCTTGAAACCTTAAGAAAACCCTAAAAATAAAAGAATGAGAAGTGTGAATCCCTCATAATGTCAAGTCTCTGTTCACTTATTCAAGTCACCTATGCACCTGTAAAAGTCCTGACCTCCTACAAGAAGTAAGAAGGACAGAGAATAAAGAATATTAGGTTCAGAAAAACTTAAAAAAATGAAAGAATATATTGCCAAATAACCAAACAAAAAGGAAAAGAAAAATAAATAAATAAATAAAAGCATTCATACATAAGTCACAAGTCAATACATAAATCACACAAACCCAGCAATGAATATACTTGGAGTAAAGCCAATGCACAAGCACCAGAGCCAAGCACAAATGGGTGCCTTATTTTTCAGCTTCATGCATCCATCTACCCACAACTCCTCCAAATATACCAACATTTCCATACTTGGCAAAATCTTCTAAATGCACCCAACACATCAATTCTCAGCATCTGATTTAGCTCCCACAGACCGAGCACCAGGTCGCATAAAGATTGTATGCGCTCGAGTGTTATAATCTAAACCTAAACCATATCACATACCAAAGTCCACACATTCATTTACAAAGCCCAATGCTCTACCAACTGAGCCATACACCCATTTGACATAAATTACATTAATAAAATAAGGATCTGCATTGACTACCGCAAGCTCAATGCGACCGACAACGTATGCATTGATAGAGCATGGTTTAGATTATAAGAGAAGGTTATTTTCATCAATAGCCTCAAGAGCATCTGTTGGTAACCAATACCACCTTTCCTGTTGAAGAAGCTTCTTTTGTGAGTTTCAACAAAGGTCGGGGTCGGTCAGGTCAGCCATCCAATTCACTCCTATATTTGGGTACTATTGGGTTGGGTCAATTCCATGCAACTATGAAATACATGATCTGATCTCCGGAACCACTCCTTACCTATTCAGGGGGGGGGCATGGGTTTCCTGGTTTTTACTGCCGAGGCGAAAGTAGTAGGATGCCACTGTAACATGAAGCAATAATGTAGTTGCGGCGCCTATTGATAATTCAATAGATATAGACTCTACATCTATCACTGGTCTGGATGAAATAGCAAATTGAGCTCTTCCCTGTTGGAGTTTTTTGTCCATGAAACACAATCTAATATGTGTTTGGATGCCGGGAGTGAGCATTGTTATTGGGGTTACAATATACATGGGTGAGACTGTCACCATTCAATCATTACACTCAGGAACTAAACCGAGCCCATATTCAACAGAAGAAATACTTGTGCATGTAGACCACCCAAAATCTATTTGGGACTGCAATTCAACAAAAATGCATACGAAATAAATGGATAGAACTGTACATTTCAGATAAGTCGAGAACTTACTGAGAGGGGAAAACACACAGTCCTAACAACAACACGCAACCCATGGGCCAACCACCCGAGAGGTATACCAAGTTGCATGCCAACACAATACAAAAGTTTACTATGCGCTCACAGTTTTGTAAGGTAAAGTTTACTATGCGCTCATAGTTCTTTTGAATACACAACCTAGCCACACTATATGTCAAAGTATTGACAACAGCCCCAAGTGTGAGCCACAAGGAGAGAGCCCACGAGGAATAAGTGTTTTCAGAACGCGTAGGAGAGGCCACACATCAAACAAGCCAATGCAAACCCATGACAGAGGAGCCCGCGCTACACAAAAAAAAATATTGATAAACAAAAAAAAACCAACCACTTGGAAACCACATAATCAATTCAACATAAGACCTTGAAGACCAAATTTTGGAATTATTTTCTCTTAATTCTATATCTAGTTACCAACATGATACTAGTCATTTCATGGTACATTACTCAGGAAAATTACCAGCTACGCATGGTCAAAATAGTGCCTAATTTTTGGAGGATTTCACAAGACAACTTTCAAATAAAAACTCATGACAGCAATACTTGTGACCACAATCTAGGGAAGATGATTACAAGTTTCCAAAGTATAACCACCACCCCAAATAGTTTCTTGAAGTTTATTGAAAACCCCACAAAACAGGAATTTAATAAAGAAATACTCAGGTTATGCAAGACATGTAGAGAGAATCCCACGAGGGGTTCCTTGATAAAATCAGAGAAGGTAAATAAAAAAGAAAAAAGAAAAAAGAACCAAACCAACGCCAACGCCAGCACCAAACACACACACAGCCAATGCACCAAGCATAAAACACTCAAGCCCAACCACACAACTCATGATATCAAGCATCAAGTCCAGCTCTCGAGCCATTGAACCACGACAAAGGAGCGGAGGGAACGTGCCACTGTGCTTGACACGCCCTCCATTCCTGGAACGTGTGGATACCAGGGTCGACCAAGAAAAGGGATGGCCATGGAAGGCGACCTCATTCTTCACCTCTGCAGAGCATTTGAAGAAAAAAAAAACGAGAATGAAAAGGGTCGAGTGAGGCTAGGGTTCGAGAAGATAAAGGAAATAATAATTTAGGGTTGAGGATGAGAGCCCTGGGAAGGAGGGCACGTGGACCTCATGCACCCATGATGCCCGACTTCAAATATAAAAAGAAAATTTGATTTTTTATTTTTATTTTGTGAGATCGGAAGAG